>CM022668.1:790636-928136 GCA_012295275.1 Chrysomallon squamiferum | reverse complement strand
CAGATACTACATACTGGGAGTGCTAAATGTATGGATGCTACATAAATATCAAACTATATTTGAATAAATAAACTATCATATGGACAGGGTTTAAAAAACAACTGTTTTCTCAGTCTAGCTATGGAAGGTAACGAATTTCTAAAAGTTTATACAGGAATCTGTTTTTTCATACAATAAATTTAATAATAATAATAATAATAATAATAATAATAATAATAATAATAATAATAATAATAATAATCATTGCTATCATCATTAAAGACTTTAAAAATATCTAATTCTATTAGTATAGAGATACAAATTAACCTTTCTATGTATGAAAGTTAACAATGGATATATTAAAAATTCTGGTTTTTAGCACTTTTAATAGTGAAATTAATAATGAAAGATATATGTAAAAAAATAATTTTTAATTTGGGAAGAAGCTTTCTGTAGCCTCTCTATTTTTATCTATTAGCACCAACACTTTTTTAATGTACATCTTCCTAAAGTGTGTAAAGCAACTCATGTGGGACATTGGCTTGAACAGAAAACAGCATCCTGGGGTATCACTGAAAAGTGCTTGCTGTCTTTGATAAACCAGTCTGATTGAAATGAGAAACCTCAAAACAACTGTTCTAACCACTTGGCCACATCTTGTTTCTGGTGTGATCATTTGTTCAGACTACAGAGTAGAGATATCTATTATTATCTACATTTAATATAAAAATTAAAAAATAAAAACATGCAGATTTCGGTAACATTTTTTTAATAATCTTGTATATTGTTATAAAAATATTATAATATGTAAACATCAAAATACATGATAAAATATGATTAGATGTAAATGTGTATATATTTAGAAATGTTAAAATATCAGTGATTCAAATATGTTTTGTTAACTTTTGCTTGGTGGATGACATTTCACATTTTGTAATAAGCCTGGCAAATTAAGTTGTGTGTGTCTGTGTGTGTGTGTGTGTGTGTGTGTGTGTGTGTGTGTGTGTGTGTGTGTGTGTGTGTGTGTGTGTGTGTGTGTGTGTGTGTGTGTGTGTGTGTGTGTGTGTGTGTGTGTGTGTGTGTGTGTTTTGTTAGATATAAATAAGTATATTTGTATATGCAAATCTCTAGCTATAGGTTTGAACATTTATATAATATCTGCAAGTAAAGGGGATTTTGATTTCTAGAAACAATCATAAAATATTTTATGTGTATATTGAATTACAAAAACTAAAATTTAAATATTATCCAAAAAACCTCACAAAACAAGAACATTATATAAATAAAACATTGTAAAAATGTTGTCACAAAATTAACTAAATATATTGGTGGTAAAAAAACATGCTGCTTATATGATCTGAATAATATTGCAGTCATCTAGAGATTACTGAACAAGAACAGGTATGAAAATGTTTTATAAACACAAAATGAAATTAACAAAACACATAAACTGAACACAAACACATCAAACAGAATCTTTTTAACATGCATTAATTTATCTTCTCTTGTTTCTAAATCAATAAAAAATATTTTCTATATTTGCAGTTAAAATAATTAGTATTATTCCTTGTACAATAATTATAATAATTATAATTCAAAACTTTTTTTTAAAGAGTAACTCTTTAGATTTTGATAGTTAATTTGAAACAGTGAAAAAGGATTGAATGAATTTTAATTACTGTTCATATTTATATAAAATCTGATTAAAAGAAATTTTTACATGTTATTTCTGTCTTAACCATTTTCTTATCCAGATAAAGTTCTCACTTTCAAGTAAAGAATATCCAGTTGTATAGCTACTTAGGTATTCATCTGTATCAGATGCAGCGTAATGTAATGACTGAATTTGATATGTAGATTACAGATTAAAATTAAGAAAACTTGAATGTATTAATGGAACAAATTTATAAAATTATGATTTAATATCCTCAAAAGTTAAGTATTGAAAGTGTTAACAAAAGCCCAGAAAATGAAGGTATCATTATTATGCTAACCATACAAAAAATAATAATACAAATATACCAACATGTAAGTTAACTGATATTATGTAACAGAATAACAATGTTAGTTCATACTCTTGTGAAATGATGTTATTGCTTCTTTATAAAAAAAAAAAAAAAAAAATAGGTTCACATGTAACTGATTTTATTTGAAATTGGCAGTAGTTGTGTTATTTTATATACAAGACTTTAGTTTTTATAATGCTGTAATAAGTAATTTAAAATCAGTTTAGTGAAAATTCAGAAATCAGTGGTTATAATGCCCAGTGAATATTTCTGGTTACCCTGTGTAAACATGCCAAAAATGTAACAGTTTCAGTTAACACAAACAGTGAAAGATCAGCAACATGCTTGTATTAAAACAACTTTCATAAGCATATCATGCAAATTTTGTTTTCATTTGAAATGCTGCACAGCTTTGTTAATGCCAAATGCTACAAGTGAGAATGCTGCCATGGCAGCCACAAGCTTCATATATCGCACTGTGGCACTAACGTCAGTGTCAGAACGTTCTGACGCCTGCAGTGACAGAACTGTTCTTTGTTCTTCTCCTGCTGACAGGCCACTGGAATCCGCTGAAAGAAGAACGTTTCATAGAAGCATTCCTTAGCAGACACAGACCACTTATCTTTGAACCATTCTTGATCAAACACAGAGGATTTCTATCAAAACTATTTAACTGAACATATTTTTTAAAACAGATCACTATATGAAAATATTCCTTGATAAAAAACTGAGAATATCCACACAAAAAATGTTCTTTATAAAAAAAATTGAGAATATTATGTATATAGAAATATTCCTTTATAAAACACTGAGAACAGAAATATTCTTTTATAAAACACTGAGAACAGAAATATTCTTTTATAAAACACTGAGAACAGAAATATTCTTTTATAAAGAGAATATAGGAGATTTTATAGAAATATCAGTTAATTAATCTCAGGAAATTTTACTGAACTGTTCCTTTATTAACACTGAGGAATTTGTATACAGATATTTCCTCACACTCAAGGTTCTTTTACATTAAAAATATTCATTAATTAAAAATTTCTTTAATAAACACAACATTTTATAGAAACATTTCTTTATTAATAATGAAAAGATTTTGTAGAAATATTAATTTACTAACACTTTTACAGTGATGTAAATAACCTATACACATCATCTTAATTATTCTTTGTACCATACACATCTAGATTGACTAAATTTGGTTAGTTATAATAAAAATCAAACCTTCAACTCTAAGAACAAGATGGCAGGAGACATTTCCTTGGTCATTGACAGCGGTGCACTGATACTCTCCAGAGTCGAGAATGGAGGCACAAGGAATCTCCAGGTAATGACACCCGTCAGACTCATACACACGTACATGACTGTCACTGTGAAGTTTCACACCTTCTTTTGACCATATCACCTCAGGTGTACCTTAAAACAATTTTATTTTTAAAATTAACATATTTTTCTACTGAGTAAAATTAATTAGTGGATAGTTGCAGCATATTATCTGTGTTTATATTTCCTATCTGTCCTGTCATCCATTCTTTATGTCTGTCTACTTATCTGTCTGTTCATCCATACATTTCTCTATATTGTCTATCTACCTGTATATTTATTTAATTGTCTATCCTTCTTATTACTGCTAAATTTATTAATCACTTTACATAATATCCATCCAATCATAAACAGTCTGCAAAGCCTATCTATTTGTCTGTCTGCCTGACTGTCTGTTTATCTATATGATGTGTCTATTTTCATGTATTTATCTATATTTGTACAATTGTAAATCAATTCTAATATTAAAAATGTTCTTGAAGCTTAAAAGAAATATTTAAAATAATTTATTTCCATGATAACTATAGCATGATTGATAACTAACTCACCTTTGACAGAGCAGATTAGTTTGACCTCTTCAAACTCAGCCACTGTGGTATCTTCTGGCTTAACAACAAACTCTGGAGGGCTGAGAGAAACAGTTGCACTGGAGTGGATAATAAACATATATCAGACAAATATATAGATAGATACACCAGTTTCAACACTGAAAGCCTGATGTCCAAACACTGCAGTTTTCAAACTGCCAGGGTACTGCATAATATCAGTCTAGAAAGATCAAATTTAAATACCCTGTGTGTGTTGAACAAAATAATTTAAGAAAAATTATTTCAAAAAGGACAAATCACTGTTTTTATTTTGGCATTCAGTATAATAATATAACTTTAATACAATGTAATTTGGTGATGCTGATAAACACAATTTTCATCAGTTAATAAAATCAAAATTTCTCTGAGTCAAAGTAAGTGCTATATTATTCAAAGTGGTGATCACATACAATCTAACAGCTACAAGATATAATATCATCATATAAGATACCAGATTAAAAAATAATAATTCTGCAAAAACATAACTTTATTCCTACCCAACATCACCACAAGCTGCAGCAGATCCCGGTTCCTCCAGCTCCACAAATACTTGAACATCACTGAATATTGTCCCTTCAGAATTGTGAGCTGTTAATGTGTATGTTCCACTATCGTCAACTCCAGCCTGTCTGATCTCTAGAATGTAAGTGTCTTCTGCTGTTGTTAATGTGATACGCTCTGTTGGTTTAACTGTGTCTCCTGATTTGAACCACTTCACCTCAGGTTGAGGATTTCCTTTCAGAAATAGACCAAAGAAATAATAAATAAATAAGTTTTTGTCTGTTGTTGAAGTTAGTTGGCCATTTTCCTTTTCTCTTCCATTTTTCTTTTTTTTTTAACACTGGACATATTTTTTTTTATAAACCTTGGTTGGAAATAATTATAAAGGGCACAAAAAAATGATACAGTCACTATTTTCCATTAACATTTTATATATATAAACAAAATTTGTTGTTAAATTTCTTAATTACAGAATTATTTTAAAGTGAGGTATTATTATAATTAACCATTATAAATCAAACTAGGAGAAGAAACAAACAATAACTTACATACTTTAATTCATCAAAGGTCAATTGTATTTTTTAACACAGGCAAGTGTAGCTATCAAAACACAGTATGGTGGAGGGAAAAATGATTCTAGGAAAAAAAGTCACAATTTTTTTATTAAAATTAAGAAATATCTTTGAAAGATAGATTAAACATTTTGTTTGAGTTTTTTTTGTTAATGTTCTTTGATTTTAATGTTTGTGGTTCAGGCAGATGTTCCACCCAATACCACAAAGAAATTCTGCCACAGTTGCAAACTGCAGTCCTCAAGGCTCTGTCTGTAAGTCTGTTATCATTGAACCTCGACAATTACAACTAGATCTTTTGATGCATTTCCACCACAATTTTGTTTTGCGAGTTGCATGTTTGGTATACATGAACCCCTCATAACAGATTTTGTTCCGACCCTTATTGCTATGAATAACTTCCATATTAAACATACTTCTGATACTGGAGCAAGTTGGAGAATATATAGCGAAACACAATTTATCCTGGAACATTTTATTAATAAGAAGCCCTTAGTTTAAATCTATCCTAATCAGTAAGCTAACACAAGCTAGACCTAATCTTTAATCTAGCCTAATCAAAAGCTTTAGAATTACCCCATGCATACTATGATGCAAACCCACACACTTTGTGACTTTGTTTCCTATACTAAATTGTGACTTTTTTTATGTGACTTTTTTCCTGTGACTTTTTTTCCCAAACTACATTAATCTGTTACATATTTTGTAATCAGCTCCAAGGTATTGAATTATGTTCCCAGCTGTAACAGATGTCTTGATACATGTTTAATACAAATATTACAAATTTTCTGCTTAGTATAATCAATATTATATAGTCAAATACAAGACTTCATAATTAATAGTCTTGTAACAGAATGTCAGTCATGTAACACCTGTGTTGAAAAGCTGGTTCAGTAAAATTAAGAAAAGTTTATTACAGGGAAAAACAGGTCTGTTGCAAATCTTGAATTTTGTTTACCTGAACGTGAGTTAAAAATATGCTATTTTTATTATTTAATGTTAAATGTGACAGCAGTATTTTTCACATATTGTGAAAAATGTATTGAATTATTTATAACATAATAATAATGGTATATTTCTCAAAAATAATTCATTACTTGTTAACATGATATTTAAAACATGCACACACACACACACACAGACACAGACACACACACACACACACACACAGACAAAATAATTCACACACTTGTTACACATGATATTTAAAACACACACACACACACACACACACACACACACAGACACCACACACACACACACACACACACAGACACACACACACACACACACACACACACACACACACACACACACACACACACAGACACAGACACACACACACACACACACACACACACAAACACACACACACACAAACACAGGAACTATTTTACAGAGATGGGTATTTTACATAATGGTATTTAAATAAAACAAAAAACAGCCCAATATCATTTTATCTTTAATTTAAAAAAATTCCAACTCTTAAACTTATTTATTTTGTTTAATTCAATTTTTTTATTCCTATTATTATCACATTATTTTGGGTGATGGGATGGGAATTAATAGTTTTAGATTTCAAAATCCTAACACAAAGTTTCCAGACCACATAATTTAACATATCTCTCAGCTAACAACCAGTTGTTTCTCAAGATTAAGAAGCAGTAAATTTTACTGACCTTAATTAACTCCTGATAGAAATATTTGAAATAAATTAAAATATATGGAGTAAAAGCCACCAAAGCTTTGTACTATTGTTAATTTAATGTAATGTCAGATATCTACTGTTATTTTGAATAAAATCACAAAAGAACTGAATTTTTACAATAATAGTTCTTATTAGAGTAATAGTTGCAAGTACAAAGTTACAGCTATAATTTAAAAACTTAATCTTAATTCAGGTCTAAATATTCTGTTAATATCAGAAAAAGATAAAAAGAATAACATAGAAAAAAGTTTAAAGGGAATAATAATTAACTAAATAAATAACAAAACCATCAATAAAAGAACAAGTAGAGATTTCAAATTTAACTAAAGATATTAACAGAAAACTGAACTGACCTTCAACTTTGGATGCCAGGTAAATTGTCTCCCCTGTTTTTACAGACACATCTTCAGGAACCAGTGTAATTGTAGGTGGCGCCATTGTGCTGAATGATTGAACAGATGATGTAAAATTTAGCTCATCTCTATACTCAGTTTCAGAAACACCAACTTCTGTCTGCACTTTCAATATTTCATCATCTGCTTTAACTGTTTTGTCTATGATTTCCACTTCTGATTTCACAGTAAAATCTCCTTCAGCTGGCGTCTGGCTGACACCTGTACTTTCCTCAATGTTACTCTCAGTACTTAAAATCAGGTTGTCTTTGACGTCGGAAATATCTGTCTTTGTTTCCATGGAGCTGATGGTTGCCTCAGTGATCTCAGAATCATGCAGTTGCATACCATCAAGATCATCAGTTTGTTCATCTTGTGTTTCTTCAATAACTGGCTCACTGTAGGTCTTTAATTCATCCCTGCTTGTTGTTTTCTGAAGGTCAGATGTATCAGCACATTCCATTTTTTCACTGCTAAATTCAGAAAGCACAGAGGTATCCTGCATACAGCTTTCTTCTGTGTGTGATGACATTTGGCTGGTGATATCATGTCTCTGTTTTTCTTCAGCCTTTTTCACTTTCTCTTCAGTAATCTCTTGCTGGATAGCACTGGATTCTTTTGAATCATTTTTTATTGTTAACTGATCATAAACTATCTCAGTAATTTCTGATGTGGTTTCAGTATCTGTTACATTCTTTAAACCATCAACAACACAGTGTTCTTCGGAAGTGATTTCTGTCTTTTCTTCAATTTTTTCAACATATGTTGGACGTACACTGCTTTCCATTTCTGCTTCATGTGTTTTTTCCTTCAGTCCATTTAAGCTGAGTTCATCTGTTCTTGTTTCTACCCCAGACTGTAAATATTCATCAGGATCAACGGAATCTCCTACAGCTAATTTTTCTATAGCAGCAGCTACATCTTCTCTGGAGACATATCCTACCCTTTCTGCTAAACCTTCTGCTATTATTTCATCTGCTCTCATTACAGAAAATCCAGACAATGCAGTGACTTCTTTCAAATCTGTTTCTTCATTTACATTTACTTTTTCAAATTCGGCCTCTGAAAGTTTTTCAACTGAAACATTTTCCTGTTCTAACATGATCTCCTCTGTCTGACTCAAAATTGTCTCTACTGGTGCTGTTGCAGTTTTCTCCTTTTGCTCTTCTGTAGATTGGTAACTGATTGAACTGTGTAAAGTTTCAGCTGCCTCATTTATGGACATATCAGTCAAACTTTCTTCACCTTTTAAAAGTGAGTCAGTCATGGACATGTCAATAATGCCACTGTCTATACTGACAGAAGCAGCTTCCTCTTTACCAAGAGACAACTCAAGAAAACTATCTTCCACTGAAGCACAAATCTGTTCAGGCTGACTGGCAGTTAAATCATCTAATGCTGAGTAAATGTCATTTTCATGAACTAATGAAGCTGCCACTAAGAATCCTTCTGTTGGTGACAGGTTAACTAATTTACCATTTGACTCATTATCACTGTCCATTGCTATTTCATCTGTTTTAATTTCTGGTTGTTGTTTAACAGGCATCTCTTTTGGTGCATCAGTTTCAGTGGTCTGACATTCTGCTTTGTTAAAATAAAATCCAGAAATTACTTGGGTTCCTTCAATATTAATGTCTGTATTCTCTTCACATACTTTACTTTTATTAATATCCATAACTTCTTCCAACTTTTTTGTTTCTGATTTGTTAGTTTCTGTGTCTCCAGTTCTAATTTCAGATTCATCCAACAAAACCTCTCTGTTTTGGTAATTTGTCACTGTTTCTTCAATATCCACTGAGACTTCAACAGCACTGGTTCTCTGTTTTTCTTCACTTGTAATTTCAGATTGGCTTGTTATAGATAAAACATCATTGGAAATATTTTCTGATTTTGTTTCAACAGTTTCAACTGAAACCTTCAAAAGATTAGTTTTTTCTTTCTCTCTCTTTTCTACATCAGACTTAACAGATTGTTCTTCTATTTCAGCTTTAGACATCTCCATTTTCACAATATCTTCCTCTTGTATTGTTACATTTTCATCCATTTCATGGTCTGTCACTGCAGCACTCTTGTTAGTTTCTGCTTCACTGTTTTCTAAACAAACTGCTTGTTCTGTTGTATGTTCCTGTTCTGTTATTTTGTCTTCAGCTTCTTTCTTAACTTTCACTTCTTCCATTATGATGGTTTCAGACTGTTCTTGTGTTTTTGATGCACACTCTTTTATTAACTCTTTTCCTTTTCCTGCATTTAGTTCCCTTCTATTTATTTCTTCCTCTGTTACAGTCATTGCTTCTTCTTTTGAGTCAGATACAATGGTAAAGGATTCAGCCATAGTTTCCTTGCTTTCTTCTTTTGATTCAGATTCAGTGGTAAAGGATTCAGCCATAGTTTCCATGCTTTCTTCTTTAATGCCATTAGATAATCTATTTTTTTCATTTTCTTCCTGTCTTCTGTTTTCTGTAAATGACTTACCAGTATCTTCAGAATGAAGAAGAAACTCCCCAGATTGTGATATTAGTTTGCTGCTTTCTGATTCATAAACAAGCTCATTTTTGGATGAAAATGAGACATCTTCAATTTGTATTTCAGTTTCAGATTTCTTTTTGCCTTTTTTTTCAAAACTTTCAGTCTCCATCCAGCCTTTAGCTTCTTTCTGATGCACAGCTTCTGTATTAGCAAACATCTTAGCCATGTATTCTATTTTGCTTTGCATACTTTCTAAGTTATCAAATTCATCACTAGATTCTGAATCAGAAACTACAACTTTTGTAATCAACTCAGATTTCTGTCCTTCATTTTCCTGGTTACTGTAAGTTCTGGCTGTAAAGTCACGGATTGCCATAGTTCCATATATACTGTGTTCATGTTTTAATTCTGTTTCTTCAAACTGAATGCCACTTTCTTCTGTGAATGTCATAGAATGCACAGAAGTACTTTCTTCAGTAGTACTTAATTTCTTACCTGTAAATGATGATAGATAACTGAATTATTTGTTACAGTAATTTCCGTCAAAAACAAAATTATGAAAGAAAAAGAAAGTGAAAAGAGAAAAATAGAATCCAGAAAAAAATGAATAGCTATCAAATATATTTATGTCTTAAATATTTTTTTAAAGAATTAGAAAATAACAGAAGTGTATGTTATCTAAAGTATACAAATATTTCCAATAATAATAATAATATTAATCTTTATTTGAAAGTGATATATTAATTGCACAGACTGTAATATACAATCCTGTTACAAGAAATGTAATGAATGTTTAATAAATCCCAGCACAAAAAAATACACTGACAACTGGTTGTTGAGAAAGGTAATACAATTTGCAGTTACATATCAATGCAAACAAGGCATCAAAAAGAGTATACAAACTTGAGTTCTCTTGTACAGTATTTTATAAACCAAATAAAATCAAGATAAAACTTGTATTATTTTGATCATTTGATATACAATCTTAAGTCCTATTCTTCTGGTAGTTAATTTGTATATAAATTAAATTAAAATACTAACTTCTGACAAACAGGTATGCTGCTGTGGACGCCATTCCCTCTGAGTTCTGTGCTCTGCAGCGGTAACACCCTTCATCTCTTTGTGATATTTTCTCAATCACCAGCGATATCGTCCCATCTCTTCCATGACCAATCTTATACCGAGGATCATGAGTAATTTCACTGCCATCTTTATACCACTTTATTTCAGGTCGAGGAAATCCAATGACTCGACACTCAAAACGTTTTGTTCCTCCAAGAGCCACCTCTGTTTTCTCAGGCATTTTGATTTCAGTTGAAATTATTCTTAAATAAAAAGGATAAAATATACTGTAACAACATTTAGTTTAAATCTGGAAATATAAAGAGAGAGAGATACTTTAAACATATATTTTTGATATTTACAGAAGTTGACTCTGCCAAGAATTCATCTATAATAAAACAGTATTATGAATACTTTTATAAAGTTGACTCTGCCAAGAATTCATCTATAATAAAACATTATTATAAATACTTTTATAAACTTTTAATTAACCAATGATCACTGAAAGTTAGAGTAGGAATATAATAAATAAATAAAATAAATAAATATTTATATTTAGCAGTTATATTATTTTATACCACCAAATGTTTTCACATACACATATAAAATTTATATCCATACATATAAAAACACAGTATTATTGTTATGTTGAACAAAAATTCACATTACAAATGAATACATAATCTCCACAAAAATATTTCCTGAAAAGAATTTCAAACCTTGTGCATGAATTACATCAAAATATATAGAAACTTCTAAATCCATTCAGTCATTTTACAACCCAAATTTCCATCTCACTTATAAAAGGAGATCAAGCCAAAAAGCTCAGTATTAAGACAGAATGTATGAAACACTAGTAGGTGTCTGTACCTCATCAATAGGCGGCATTGAACCCTGGCATTTCACAACCATATGTGTTTGGATCATATCAAACACCTCCACTACACAGATATCTGATAGGCAGCTATAAAACACATTTTCTTATAGCACTTTCTTTACTCACGAAATATTATGTAGCACACACATATCTGTATTTAGCTTTAATCTTAATGAAGTATTAAAAATAAAGAAAAGAAAAACAAAAGAAAAAGAACTGTTTATTATCATTTTGTTGTTTTTGCCTAACTATGATTTTTGGTTATGTGAGATATTAAGAATATGTAACACTATTTATATGACACATTGATGAAAAGTATTAATGACACCTGAATGGCATTGTGTAGATTTTTCTAAAAAATAAATGATGAAATCTGCTTTACCAATTTAATGTATCAATATTTTTCTATTAAAATAAAATGATCTTGTATATACATGTTCTGACAGACCAGGTATGCAATATGACAATACTGAAGTGATGATTGGAAATGGAAATAGCTCAGTGAACATAAACATTAAATTATCAGTAACTCTGATTAACTCTGTAATCAAAGTTATTTTAATTAAACAATTTGTTTCCAAACTGTTTGCTTATAAAAATTACAAACTTAGACGAAAGAAGAAACTGGCATGTATTAAAGCTGTTATTTGATACAGGGTAAATGAGTGTTGGGAAATAGATGGTCAGATGATATGAACTCCTGAGATAAATAAGGAAAAATGTATGTATGTGAGAATCAAACAGTGTATGACCTAGATCATGAAGTACGTCATAGAATGTGTTAGTGATCTCCACAAAGACATGTTTCTTCAGCTGAAAACACAGTATGAACCTTCACTGGGAGATAAATAACAATGTACAACCAGTCCTCTGCTAATACATATTACCCAACAGTCAAGTTTACCATGTATTGATAAAAATAAAAATAAAATGCATTCTTATATCTAGCCATATGGGTGTATTACTTCTGTTTTATTTAATTTATTATAATTTATTATTTAAAAAGAGACAAGATGTAGAACTTCTGTGTCTGTTTTAATCCCCTGTTTGCTGTTTTACAACACGTAATTAACAGATGCCTTTTCATGAAAGCATTGTGACAATAATTAAACTTATTATCCAACATAAATGTAAATGTATAAAGTAAAGAAAAACTATTAATTAGTATTAATCTTGTAAATGTGTATTACAGTAAAACAAAATACATATTTAACAAGCATTTATTTTTATTTAATTGCTTACATTAAGGAACAAAATTTTGCCCATTATTCAGGTTTCAGAATAGAGTATAGTAAAAATATTATTAAAAGCAGAGGGTTTTTTTCCCAGTATAATAATACAATTATTAAAAAAAAATCTGAAGTATACATTAAATTAGCTGATTTATTCTCTACATTTACATTATTAAATGTTTTTCTTGACTGCAACACCGCCATATGTTTTTGTATCAAGGTCACCTACAATTAAGAAAACTGGAACTGATTAGATAAGCCTTAGATAAATATTAATAGTCACATCTGAATCTGCTTAGGAAAACCACAGATAATCAGTGTAGATGCTTAGTCTTGTCATGCATAAAACTATTATACTAGAAGTAAAAAAAAAATAAAAAATAAAAAATCCCCTGTTTTTTTATATTTTAGACACATTTATTATAGATCTAACAAGTGTCAAATTTAGTATGTGTATGTAGTACAATGCATAAAATGAATGAATTTTTATGTAAAATATTTTTGATATTCTTATATATCTGATTTTCTTTATATCATTTCAAAGCCTATTACTAACCATTTTATTTATTTATCATAAATAATATTAAATTATGAAAGAAAAAAAATTAAACCTTACCTCAACTGGTTAAAAACAGTCTCAGTACATTATAAATTTTCTTTTTTTTAAAATCTGATTTGGTAATAGTAACTGTTCAAAATATAGTAAATCAAGTAAAATTTTATGAACAGGTGATTTAATATTTTCAGTATTTGTTGGGCAAAGATTAAAAAATGAAGTAAAATAATTCTTAAATCAGTTAATAACAATTAACTGATTGAAGAATTATTTTACTTTATTCTTTACTGTGTGTGTATGTGTGTGTGTGGGTGTGAGATAAAAATAACAAGGATGTAAGTGTATGTTAAAGGTATATTATGCAATAAAAATAAAATAATTATTAAGAAGTGGGGTAAAGTGGGAAATTTTGCCCACAAGGTATATTATGACTTGCAGCTGCTATACTGTTCTGTCCAGATTTCTGGGACTTTGTTGATATAACTAGAACCTTCCTATCTCTCATTAGAACAAAGAATGTAAGTAATCAGACATTTACATATGAAATTAGTGAAAACAATGAGGTTGTAAAAAAATAGCTTTTTGAGGTTTCAAAAAAATGAGTGTTATTTTTTTTGTCCTATGGACATAAGGTTAGTGATACTTATATCAGGTAAACATATAATCAATTATTATGTTCAGCAGAAGAAACTTGATTAATATGTGGTAATCAGGCAAGAAATATGTGCTTTATTTTACTCCACCACTTGGGGCAATTCTGGCCCCCATGGATGGGGTAAATATGTGATACTGAAATCAATAGTTTTGGCATTGATATAGTCCAATTAAATTTTTTGAAACAATTGAAAGTCCACAGTCCATCTGATGGGGCATGCTGTCAAACTTCAAATAAAATCAATAGGATAAAGTGTGCCGAGATACTGACAGAAGAAGAAAGTGTCAAGAGGTATGAAGAAGAGTTGGCAGAGAAGAAGAACAAGGAGGAAGAAATGGCAAAGGAAACAAAGGTGAGAGAGGCAAAACTGGCAAAATCTGGCAAATCTAGCAAATCTGGCACCTGACAACAATTTTTAACCTGGTTCCCATTTCAAAAGTATAAGCACTATGCTTATAGTGTTTGTGTATTTTGAAGCAGAACTAGATATACAAGACATTATTCACTCCATTTTGTTGTTTTCTTTTGACTGTGAAACTATAGGTGAGTTTGAATGGAAAAGGGGGCCAGAATTACCCCAGCTTACCCTATACAAAATGTATTTTGAGCTATTGTTCAATCTTGATTTCAAGGAATTATTTTTTTAATGAAAATTTTTATTTTTAATAATACTTTTATCTTAACATACTATAAATACAAGTGGTAATTATAAAGAGAGCTATAAAAAATGCTTCCCAACAATGGTTATACTGTAGCTTTAACTCTTCACTGGCAAAGGTTACAGAAATGCCAAATTCATCTATCTTGTTTGTATAAAGATTGTGCCAATAAACTGATAAGAGAAAATTATAACAGGTGAAATGAAAAACTACAACAAAAAGGAATAGTGAATTGTGCCTCAAAATCAGTGACTGAATGATTAGTTTCAAAAAGATATAGCTAGAAAGTTTAAATAGATATGAACATAATTATTAATCTTGGTAAAATCATGTTAGTTTTTGTGTTTTTATGTGTGTGTGTGTTTATGTGCATATGAATATTGGTCAGTATGTGTATGATAAGACACATATGCATGCATGCATCATGCTGGTTATTTATATATATATATATATATATATATATATATAGACAGGTGTTAATAGAAAAAAATAGAAAAAAAGAAAAGGTAACATTAAAAGATTAAAAATAAATACTTATCTGGTAATTTTACCACAGTTTATCAGTACTGTGTCAAATTTTCTTTTGATAAAAATAATTTAGATATTATTAGTTTTTTCCTAATGTTTATAATTGGGGGTAAAAAAGAAGATGAAGAAAAAAGAAAAACAATCTGGAAGTTGTTAAATATAATTTCGTTCTTTTTAAATGTTTTTCCAAAGGTACTTAAATTATTTGTAAAAAAAAAAATATTATGAAAAAAAGAAAACAACCTGTTTATATGAAATAAAATAAAGAATAACAGAATAATGCAAAAAGAATACAATAATAATTTTGAAACAAGATCACTAATTTCATTTCAGTATCTGAAATTTCCATCAGAAGTTTTATTCATAAATAACAGTTGTTTGTTATTTTTGTTATTTTACTGAAAAGGTAAACTAAACAAAAACAAATGTTTTTATCCAAATTATATACTGAAATAGGCCTATTTATTATTAAAACCGGTTTTTAATTCAGGACAACGAACAGTCAAAATATATTTTTTTAAACTGATTTATATTATTATTTGTTTTATAAAATGATTCTAATTTTTCATTTATACAAACCACCCAGAACATTGGCAAAACATTTTTTGGTACTTTTTGGTAAGAGATTTATTTTTATATAAATTTTATATATATAGTTACTCTTAGAAAAAACAGATATATTATTTTTTTTATTATTATTATTTTTTAAATTTAACATTGATTACTATACAAATCACACTGATATATTCATTATAAAATTATTTTTAGAGCAACAAACACAAATTAATTATTTTTTTAGACAATTGTTTATTTTACAAATTACAAGGCTATACTTACTGCCAGAAACTTGTTGTTGTTACATAACTGAGCAACCAGCAGCATACTGCTGTCAGAGACTCTCACATCACTTCTAGAAACCTGCCAAAAATATTTCCTGCCAGCCCAGACTAACCCTTGATATTTCAAACATGGCCACAATCTTGGAGAAGCAGCAATTTGACAGTTGGTTGCTGTAGCTCACCAGATATATTCTGTGATACATAGATAAGAATATTGTATCTTTGGCAACTATGTATAACCAGATGAAAATAATTTTAATCATTAGGCCAGAGGACCTTTATTTTGTTCACTATTCTAGGACAAAAAAAGAAAAAAAAAAAATATATAAAAATATATATTAATAATACAAATAAATAAATAAACCTATTAATAAGAATAAGAAGAATAAAAAAGGAAATTTAAAAAAAAGCTAATTATAAAAGAAATTATTTAAGTAACTGATACTATTGATAAATAAAAAACATTTAAAAAGTAAAAATTAATTAAAATAAAAGAAAATAAATATGAAGAAAGCATTTGTTTAAAATTTACTTTTTTAAAATGTAAACTAACAATATAATTTAAAATCTGAACTCTGTTACAGTATTCTTTAGAGCTACAGGACAAGTGACTAGTAAATATGAATATCTACAAGTATAGCAGGTGTAATTAGGTACGTAAGTTTTTTCAAAACCCAGATAAACTTTTAAAATGATTACAGCCACAGACAAAAAGTAGAAAATAAACAAAATAAACTAAAAAAAAAAAAGAAAGATAAATAGAAATATAATAAAATACAATACAATGTAATACAATAAAATAAAATAAATAAATAAAAAATAAAAACCGAAAAAAAAGTTCTTACAATACTTATTTTCCAAAAGAACTATTATTATATGACTGATTTAAATCTGTGCCTTTCTACAAATGATTTTAGAATAGGAATAGTGTATATACAGTTAAACTCCTTTAAACAGAGCACTCGTGGGACAAATCATTGCCCAGTTCAGAGAAGTGTTCAGTTTACTGAGGTTTCAAGAGATAGTCATTGTAAGATGTGCATGTAGTAAAAACATAGAAAGTCTAAATGATTTACATTATTTAGAAATCATCAGTAACAAAATTAAAGTGTAAGCTCTATACAGATGTCTAACATTTTAAAATATTTCATTGTTCTTTGCTGACATGCACATCATTGTTAACTTGTGTTAAAGATTCAGCATGTTTTAAGAAACTTTTATCTTTATAAATAGTAAGGTTTTCAACCTGCCAATCATTTCCAATACTTGGATGCTGGTCATTTCACTTCCTAGTAGAGATATCACAGATTCCACTTCACGGTTACTTTTGTTAAGTATGTTGGACAGAGCTGATTTCCAAAATAAATTACTTACTTACAGTAATGTTGGTTTGGTAAACTTTCCTAATTGTTAAATAATTTTAAGTTTATCATCCAGTGACAACTCTACATGATACACTGATATTCAATATAGAAATGAAATAGTATTGGCATAACTTTGAAATTTACAATAAACTCAGAATTACTTATTTAGCTAAATAAACACTGTGAAATAAGAATCCTTAAAATGCAGTGAGTTAAATTCTGGCTTCTTTGCAGCTCACTTATGTAAATTCATCAGATGCAAACAGTAAAAATTCATTTGAAGAGATACACTATCTCACACCTAATAAGTATAGTACATTTTTATTTGTGACAAACATAAAAGAATTAGTTCAATGATCAAAGCTTTTCAAGATTAACCAGAGTTGGTTATCAGACTAATTAGAGTATTAATATATGTAGATGCTCAAACACAAGCCCAAAATGCTACACTGAGCATGCATACATTTTCCTTGACAGCCTTTAAGGGTTCAATTTTAACAATTAATTGGCAAGTCCTGTCTACTTGCATTGGGTATTTCAGTTTTCAAAGGTTATTTTCAAGAGTTAATGCTGTGTAAATCATGGGACCAAGAAATAAATTCAGTTTCTGAAGGAATGTTTGGTGTTGAGGTGTTTTCACAGAAACATTAATAAATAAATATTTGTTTAACAAATATTAAAATATTTTATAATTAATTATTAATAGTTATTACATATTAAAGGATGATTTTTATAACAATCACACGAAATAACAAAACTGTATGCTAATCTAAGTTAATTTTTAAAATCTTTTATGTAATTATTTTTTGATTAAAATTTAAATAATTATAATAGTTCAGATTATTAATATAACAGCTTAGAAAGACTGAGTTAGTGGGTGAAACAACATTTTTAGTAAAAAGGTGCACTGATGTTTTCATTACGAAAAGAAAACTTGAATATTTTATTTGAATATTAATTATGAGTGAACTGTCAAGAAATCAACTAGATAAAAATTCACTGAATGATATAAATGTGTTATAAAAAATGTAAACACCTGCGCTTTAAGTACTAAAGTAGTATTTATTTTATATAATCCACAAAACTGTTTTGCATTAACAAGTAATTATTTTATACAAACAATTTAATTAATTCCATCGTTTTTCATTTAGCATATAATAGGAAAATTTAACATACCTATAATTCGATTTATTCACCTTCTGCTGTAGGTCGCGACACTTGACACACAATTTATTTTCGGTAAAGATCGTTACTTTTCGGTTTGTCTCTGCGATTGTTTGTTCCTACGTTCAATTAGTTATACCGGATGCATTTTGTTTATATGCTTATGAATAATAAACGTAATTTTTTTTTTTTTTAACAGTTTCATACTTTAAGACACCAACGTAATAATAATTTCATTCTTTTTACCGTCAGTTTAATATAAAATAAAATAAATAGTATCTAAACATTGCCTGTACGTACTTTCTAAAATATAAATAACATCAACAACAGCAACAATACTACTACTACTACTATTACTACCACTGCTAATAATAATAAATAAATAAATAAATAAATAAGTTGTTTTCTGTTTTATTTGCATGGATGAATATGGCATTTTATTTCGGACAGGAATTACAACTTCACACTGATTTTTTTTTTTTTTTTTTTTTTTAATAAATACACATAGTTACTTCCTGTTTCGTGAATAGACCAATTGTCAGTTGTGCAACATCATAGAGGTTTGATATCAAATATCATGTTTGACAGTGTTGCCATTTAATTAAATTATATTTTTTGTACGAACAAAATGGTGCCATTTATTTTCCGTGATTTGTTTCGGTTCATTGATATGTCACGGTATTAATCATGATAATTGATAAGTCTCGTTTGTTTAAAACTGTCGTAAATTCATATTTTATTATTTCTTGTAATAGTATGATTTGAGTGAAAGCATTATATAATTCACATCAACTGATTAAAAACATCGGATTTGACATCTGTAAGCACAGAGTTGTTAAAGGTTGAATTATATATAATAATCATGAATATTAACTAATTTTAATGAAACTGAATATTTGAAATATTTTTGCAGGTAACTTAAAACTGAAAGAAGATATGGATGATTATAGCAAGGAGCATCATCAAACTCTTGTTCGCGTTAAGCTAAATGTAGAAAAGATCAAACTCTGGCAACCACCCTACACTACAGAAACAGGTGTTAAAGGTTGCATCCCTTCTGTATGTATTTTTTTTTTTTTGTTATTGAAGAAAATAAATTATTAAAGTATTTTTTAAAATGCATAATTTTTTAACAGTAAGCCTGACAGTTTGTTTAATTTTTCTAAACATCTTTTTTGTAGAAAGTATTAATGTTTTTTTTTTTTACAGTGCAGAAAGTATAATACTTCATTTCAAAATAAACATAGACCAAAGCAAGCAATATTTTTTTTATTGTAGGAATTAATAGCAAGATATGCAAAAGACCTGTCTCTACCTGAAAATGAGATTGAGGAAATTTTAGAAACCCTTCGACTGCATGCTCTTCAGAAACTAGCAGAACGAAAAAAGTTTGAAAATGTTGGAATTGCCACCCTGAAAATTAAATTGGCAGGTCATTCAGAAAAGGTAATAATGTTTGTATATGTTTTGCTACAAATAAAATAAGCTTCACATTTGATTTAAAAAAAAGAATAATTATGGGGTTTTAACTTTTTTTAATATGTATTAAAATATGTATGATTTTTTTAATGTGAAAAAGTAAAATAAAATAAAAGCTGATTTGTGAAATTAGAAAAAATATAAATATTTAATATGAAGCTGTCAGTTATCATTACCTCACTTACCAGTGGAAAGAAAAAGAGTAAAAGGCAGTTAAATTAGAAATTTGATTGTCTATTATTCTTTGTGTAAATTTGAAACATTTCTTTCTTTTTTTAAGCAAGTGTCAAAGAAAGTGTTTTCCATTGAAATCAGTTTGGATAAAACTGGATCAGATCTTCGTTCCCTTGTTTCAGAAAATTGTGGGTCACCCAGTGATCAGATTAAACTCATCAGTGGAGGTCGGATCATCCACAACACGCCACTAAAAAGCCAAGGAATACAGGTAGAGCTGAGAAAGAACTGAAACTTCAATAAATTATTCATTAATTATTGTTTTTCATGAAGACAGGTTTTCTATTTTCCCAGAAAGAATTGCAATAACTTTTAAATGAAGAATAATTACTTTTAAAAAGATTTCTAAATAAGGTGTTAACTGATATGTTTCAAGAAAAGCTTTGTTGATTGTGTATATTTTCTTCTAATCATAAATAACTATTTCAAGTAAATAATCTGAATCTACGTAATCTGAGCTGATTAACAAAAGTTATTGGTTGTTGTTGTTTTATGACAGATTTATTTTTAATATAATAAAAAAGTTTCAGATAGACTTTATTAATTTAGAATGGTGCCCAGATAATGGCTGTACGGTTAACTCATTCAGAAGCCGAAGCTCAGAGAGAAGAAGATGAAATGCAACAAGTGGCCCAAACTAGAGCAGCAGCAGAATTATTATCCTCAAAAATAGACTCAGGTAATTAGTGCACTTTTTAAATCAGTAGATGTTTTCTTCTAATGCTATTGTAATTATCATTAATTTTGTTTTTAACATTTGTTTTAAAGATGATGAATACTTTGAAGTTCACATTGCTGACCAGTCAGGTCGCCCACTTAGTCTTCCCACTGAAGAAAGAAAGGTATCTAACATGATCAGAAGTAATATTTAAAAATATTTAAAATTTATTTGATACAATGATGTATTCAGTTAACTACCTTTCTGTTAACAAAACTCAGTAAAAAGTTTCATTTCTGTTTTGTAAACACAAGCTGAACAATTTATTCATATTATCAATTAAAGCATATTAAAATAAAAAGTAATAATGATTCTATAACATACTGATATTTTTTACAGACCTGTTTTCATGTCATTTTAGATAATATAAATAATTAAAAAATGTACTTTAAAGACTGCTCTGTAGTAATATTTGGATGATTATTATTACTTATTTTTATAACAGGCTTTGACACTGGCAATGACTTTACATGAAAAGGGAAGAGCAGCCCTGAAGAAAAAGGAGATATCTCGGGCATTGCTACTTCTTCTGGAAGCTGACAAAGAATTTAGGTATTATTCTGATCATTCATTTTTAGCTATTCAATTCATACATGATGGTTAAAAACAGTTTTTTGAAGAAATAATTTGGCTAAATTTTAAATTTTTTGAACACTAATTTTCTGTTTGATCTGCTTGTTCTGTGATTGTTTTATTTTGTTTTTTATTATTTAATATTATAAGAAAAACAGTTCTTCTTTAAACTTAGTATTAAAGATTACCTAGTTTAATTTTAGTTAAATTCAATAAATATCAATTTAATTGTCAGAAATCATTAATGAAATTTAATTAAATATATAAATGAATTATAAAAAACCCAAAGCATTCATTTTTTTATTGCAGTAAATGCAGGACAGATCTGTTAAAAGCTGTTGACAATTATGCTGTTCTGTGTTTGGATATTGTCTGGTGCTATCTCTGTCTTGAAAATGTTTCTGAACTTCCTGATGCAGGCATGCTTATAACAGTCATACACATTGATAGCAAAATACATTTTGTATATTTGTACTTTTTTTTTTTTTATTGCATTGTAAACACTTTGTGTTGAAGAATATTAAGTGATTTTTCTCCCTTGAAATGCTCACTTGAAAAGTTTTGGATTTACAATAAAGAAATATGTATTTAAGTTGAACTGAATTTACTTGATGTTTTCATTAGTTTAATATCAGGTAAATATATTAATGCCTTCAGTTTTTCATATTATTATTATTATTTTAATGTTTTTAATTATCTTGTAGAACGAAGGCTGCAAACCAGTGAAGAGTGTTTCATCCAGAGTTACGGTGCTAATAACGAACGTTTAACAGCTGTAAAGGTAAAAATGTCAGCTCATTCTGTATAATACTTTCATTGATTGCAGGTACTGAAAAATATTTCTTTTAAAGTTGAATTGTTTTTTGTTTTGTTTTGTTTTGTTTTTCATTTATTTATTTAATTATTAAAAATAAAATAATCATACATTATATATTTACATAACATATATTTATTTTTAATTATTTAGATTTTTAATTTTATTTGTAAAATATGACAGTCATTTCTTTGGAAGACTACTATAATAACAGTAAGATTGGCCAGATATTAGATATTATGCATGATGTATCAAATACTGATAACACTAAAACTATTCTATTTAAGGGAGGTTCTGGTAGTGAGCAAGCTCAAGCACTGTTCATGAGACTACATCTCTTGCAAGGAATTGTTGCCTTTCACCAGCACAGAATAAATGATGCTATCCAGCTTCTTAACAAAGTACCAGATTGCAGTTTGATATTGTTTTTATTGGAACATAAATTACATGAAAAAATTAAAATGTTTGTTAATACATTTGTTTTAATTACATCATTGTTTTGCTATTTTGGTCTGATTAGATTAATAATTGTATTTTTTCTGTAGTCATATTCTTTTTAAGTTTAATAAAAAATAGACAGTATATGTATTTTGAGTTGTTCATTTTAATTTATCAAAATCTTCAGAGAAAATGTTTTAACATTTGTGGCTGACATCTATTACTGTAGAAAGATAAGAAGTACAACAATATGTCTAGTATTATCATACGTAATTAAACGTAATTATTTAATGCTTTTTGTAGGCTGAAGATGAATTTAAAAATCTTCAAGTGGATGAGGATAAAATTTTGCAAGGTAAAAGTATTAATTTTTCACATTTTTATTATAACATGGACAATTTAAAAGATTTTTAAACCAAATCATTATTTTTAAAAATAGAATTTAATTGGTGTCTTGTTTTATATATATATATATATATATATATATATATATTACTTTTCTTCTTTTTTTAATCAGTTTTGAATATGGGATTTTTGGAGAGTGAAGCCAGACTTGGTCTGAGAGCATGTAGGAATAATGTAGAGCAGGCTGTCCAACATATATTGAACAGAAGGAAGGTAAAAAAAATAAATAATCTTTATAGATTTGTGGATTAATTCCTTTCTCTTAACAAATTTGATTGAAGCTTTATATTGACATAATGAATTGGTGAATGAGTCAGTGAATCAAAAATTTTGTTTTATGCATCTACTTTAAAATAAATTGGCTATAATGCATACTATTATTAGGGGTTTCTTTTACAACTTTTGCTTATAAATATTTTGGTTCAAATGAAACATTCTTTTCTGAACATAAAAAACAAAACATAAAGTTAACTTTTTCAGCATTTAGTACTTGCATTACAATATTTTGGATATAAATTTTTGTCATCTACTGAAGATGTTTTATGAAGATAAGGATTAACTTCCTAAAACTTAAAAATACAGTAAAAAAATTAATGAATCTAATAATTATTTGTTAATTGAAGTTTAGCATATTGAAATTTATTAAAAACTTTATACTGCTATGTCTAAGCAGTACTTTATGGACCTGTAGTTGTATTTTTTTGTTAAGTATTCTTCATTTATGCAACAAATTAAAAATAATAATAATTAGTATAATATTAATAACAATTTTAATAGCTGTTATAAATAGGTAATGGTTTATTGATATTCCAGGAAAAAGAAGAAATAAAAAAAAAGAATGACACAGAAAGAGAAATAAAACAACAGTCAAGAAAACTGGGCAAAACTGCCAATGGAAACTGGTAGGTTTGTTATACAAGATTTTAATATGTAAAGAAAGTTTAATAGCATGTAAAAAATGGTTGTCCTTCTAAAAACTAACATTTGTACAGTTTTATCAGTAATAATAGGGGAGAGAAAAATCCTATTGCTGTTTCTTGAACTACTTATAATGTGTTATTTCTTTCCTCAACCCATTAAAGGGAAGCACATACCACCTTTATCGATAAGCTAGTCACAGGAATTGGCTTGAATGTAAATTAGTGATTAGGTATAGTATAGAGGACTCACCCTGGAACTGATTGTTTCCTAAGCAACATATATCTGATATAATTCAAGCATCAGCTGAATTCTGTGACCCTGTTTTATCTGGAATAACTAAATCAGAGTGCATGTCTGTATGTGTGTGGTGTTATGTACCAATGGCCCAAAACAAAGTTTATGACTATGAAAGAAAAACTTAATAAAAAGTTCAAATTAATTCAGTTATAAACAGATGTCTTTATTGCTATGAACTAGGAAAAACAATACAAATAAACTAATAATTGTTTTTATAATTTATTTATTTATTTATTTGGTTATATTTTATATAGATTTGTATTATAATATTAGGAAGATGAATCTGTCTATACAAGGACTATTTATAAGGATTTATATTTAGTAAGTAACTTTAGTCTAGTAGTAAATTAACATATATTTCAGGGTGAATGTTAACCACCACAGTGCTCTTGTCAGTATGGGTTTTCACAAGAAAGCTGTCACAGAAGCCTTGAAGCAAACAAACAATGACATCAACCAAGCACTAGAGGTAACCAACAATCACTGGCTGAACAGTACTGTGAAATTCTTCATTTTGCCTTTGCCCTTTGTAATATTTAACAAAACTTTAATTTGTAATTCTGTGTATTTTAGTTATGTTTCTCATTTATTCTGTTAATTTCATATTATTGGTTTATATTTTCAAAGTTTAAAATTATCAATATATTTTTGAGTTTTTTTGCCTGTATAGTTGACATTTTTAACAATTTCTAACAAAATGAACTTCAGTTATGTTCAAAAATGATAAACCAGAAAAAGTCCTAGATTATTTATTTGATGAGATGTCTGTTGTAGGTGCTTCATAGACATCCACATCTACTGAATGTGCATGATGACAGCAGCCCTGTTGTCTTCACTGATGACATGATACTGCAGGTTTGAAAATATATTTCTTTCTGCTATATTCTCCATTGTATGCTCTGTGATGTTTAAATATCAGCTGACGTGATGACTTTTCAAATATCTTGCATCAAATTTAACTTTGATTATATTTATGCAAGCTAAATTTGTTATGGAACCATTAATCTTTAAAAGTTATTGAAGAAAAAAGCTTTTGGTAATCTGAATTAAAATATCTTCCTGTCAGTAATTTATAAAATATAGGCACTGATATTATATGTACATTTCATATAATTATTTAGAATAATTAATAAAAGTATACAGCCATAAAATGTTAATGATGATTCTTGCAGAAATAGTGTATTGTTTTATTGTTAAAATTCATCATGAATGAAATGTTAATATTTTTATTTTTAATAAAAATGTTCTAGTTAGTGTTCATGGGATTTGATGAAGCAATGGCTAGAAAAGCTTTGTTGCAGTGTAATGGCAGTGTTCAACAAGCAGCTGATACACTGCTGAAATGTGGTGGAGCTTTGCTTTCAAGTAGTTCCGAGACATCAGCATCTTCAGATTCAGAAAGTATAAAACATTTCCTATTTTCTTATTTCATTTTTTAGTTATGCAATTCCTAGTTTGTGTGAGAGTGAGAATATTTAGTCTGGATCAGACAGTGATACCTATCTGACGGATGACAAAGAGAAAGATGTTCTACATTATTTAATTTATATATCTGATGATGTATTTGTGTCTGTCTGTTGGCATGATAATAAATGCCCAACATGGAAGTTCAAAAAATTATAACTTCACATGGCATTTATTTACTTTTTCATGTTGATTAAGTTTAAATAGAGAAGTATATTCTGAATAGATTATTAATACTGTTACAATTGCATTTGCTTTACACGACAACAAATCAGCATGAACAGGGCTGACTATTAGGATGTTTACAATGGTACAAACCACATAAACTAAAAGGCATGTCATAGACAAAGACATAAATAAAGACCTTTGAAATAGATAGTCACTTCATTGTAAATTTGCAGCCAGGAAATTCATGTTTTCTAATGTTTTATTGACTATTAAGTCATTTTTTCTCTTAAAATTTCAAAATAAAAATCAGAACACTAACATAATATGGACAGAAAATATGGGAAGTAATTACTACATTTTTTAAAATACCTATAATGATTTTCTAATGTATTGTAAACAACTGAAAACATTTACTGTAACTGTGTTCTGTTTTAAAATAATTCTGGAAAAAACTACTCCTTGCCCTTTATTGGCTACTGTGAAAAAGGTTAGATTGGTTATACAATACAGTTACTTACAGCCTATCATTAAGGAAGCAAGGGACTAATAGTTATTTATAATCTAGACATTCTGAAGAATAGCAGTGTTATTCGGATGATGTGTTGATTATTTAGTAACTAATATTTTTGCATACTTTGATGTGCCAATAAACCAAATATCATTGTGTGTACTAATAATCATTTTTAGACAGCCACTTGTCCCTTACCTCTTCACATCAGTGAATAACTTGTTTTCTGCCAGTTAAACATACTGTAAAAACATTCAAATTGTATTTACTTTTAATTGGCACCATTAAATTAGGTTTATTTGAAGTATGGATCTAACAATGCTGACTAAACTTTCACATTCTGTCTTTGTCTTTGACATAAACAAAGTATTTTCTTACAAATCAAAATAGATATGACCTTCAAAGTTCTATTATTTCAGGTGGATCATCATCTTCATTGAAGTCTAATGAAAATCATGAGAAAGAGAAAGCTGCTATCAGAAACTTGATGTCTGATTTGTCACATGATGAAGAAGATTACCTAGACTTGACATTGAAGGAGGAGGCTCAGTTCTTATCAGAATACAAAGCACGTTTAGCTAGCATCAGTGGCATTTGACCAGTTATAAAAATAAAATATATAAATTCAGGATATAGTTTTTTAACACACTTGTTACTTATTACTGCATTGTTGGTTTTGCATTTTCTTAACCATGTTTCAGGTGTTTCTTTTGACAGTTTTTTATTTCAAATGGCAGTTTCTATTTGATGAAATAATATATGCATCTGTTTTTAACAATTCTGTTATATTTAACTAATGTGAAATTTGAAAATATATACAGATGGGCGTGTCATGTATTTTTATTGGGGTTTTTTTGTCCAAGGATGCAAACATATAAGAAGTTCTGCATTATTTTAAAAGTTTTGACTTTTGTTTTTAATTAAAACAGTGTGCATTTGTGATTAAGAATGTTTGAGTAACTTTTGAAAAATAAAATTTAAAAGATTTTTTGTTCTGTTTTACCAAAGTGTTATAAAATAAAAAGCATGGTTGATGGAGAACTTAATGTACCTTGATGACCCCAGATCATTATTTCCAAATTACAAGGTGGTTTAACAAAAATGTTTCCTGTCTGTATGTGGTGCATATAAATAAATCTGATGCTGTGGAAAAAGAAGAGTATTTTGTGTGAGCTGGAGTTCTTATTATTAAAATGCTCAGTTGAGAAAAAAAAAAATTGAAAAACCCCAACAAAACAAAACATTTCTTCTTTCCTTCAAGTGATAAAACTACATCTTCAAACTGTAAAATTGCATATAATTTTTAAAAACAATATCTAATGATATCATTGAGAAGGACTGTGATCTGTCACACCTCATCATTGTACTATAACAAATCTTGATTGAAAAATAATTTTAATTCTTTAAAGAAATGTGACCAACTTTGATGAAACTGGAAAATGCTGCTCAATAAAAGAACAAATTTAAAAATTAAAGCAAAGTACACTTCACTGTGGTAATCAAATCACTGAATTAACCAGAACAATAACAGTTTAATTTTTCAAGAATTCTTTAACACTGGCTGCTTCACGTTCCATCCATCGTGCGTTCAGACGAATGTTTTCACAAGACTGTTGAACTGTTCGTTCAGCTGCTGGGGCTGGATGATCAGCAAAGAATTTCTAAAAAAACAAATAAATTTAAACATGGAACAGTATTTCTTTTTATTGCAGATAATCTCTATTATTTGTCTTTCCAATCAATGTTCTTTATAAAAAAAATTAAACAAAAATTTATTCCAAACTCAAAAATTAACAATGAATAACTGTACCCTAAACAGAAATCTGTCTTTTGAAATATAAATTTAAAAAAAAAAAAACCCATTAAACTGCATACCTCCACTTCATGTGCTAGTTCTTCAGTCACAAAGTTCTCAGTTGAGGACTGAAATAAAACATTAAAGTGAAAATAAAATTTCACATTTAGTTTTCAGAAAGATAAAATAATTTTATGTAAGATATTTCTATATTTTAAATTACTGTTATACTTTACAATTATATGCAGATTTTGTGTGTATGAGTGCCTATGCATACAAAAATATATGTTAATGAAATTATTTCAAAACTGCTTTAGATAAATATAGAAAGTTTGAAAATGACCTTTACAAGACGAGACAGAAGAAATCCACCCTTGTATCGATCATGAAAGACCGACCAATTCTCTTTTAGAAACTTCCAGATCAGTTGTCTTCCCTTGACAGATCCTCCAGCAGAACACAAAACAAATACAGTATCCTGGAATCGAACTTTGTCCTGAAAAATAAATAATTAACCAAGATGTTTTAATCTAAACTCATACTGATATTTTATAAGGGAAACAGAATTTTTGATATCTGAAATCATGATTAAATGAATGGCAGCTTCCACTAGAAATGAGGAAAATACTTTGTGAACCAGCTGAATAAAAAGCAAAACAAATTTATCTGTAGTGCTCACCATCTGATGCAATATCTTGCAAATTATTTTCATGAAATTAAAATCTATGACAAGGATTATTTCTTTTCATCACTTTACAATTAGATTAAATAGCCATTAATTTTTATACTGGTTTGGTGTTTTCATTTTTTACATTCTGATTGCAAAGCAGAAGTGCCTCTATTTTGTTGTTGTAATAGTGTTACAGATTGTACCTCAAAGTGGATGGTGCCAGTCAGTAATTACAGCAATGAGTCCACAGAAACCTGTCAAGACAATCATTCTTGAAGACACTTCAACCACTAAAACCAAAATCTTTTATTTGTCTTACCGACAGGGCAAATTCTAGCACTTTCTGAATTAAGTCTTCCTTGTCTACTGCTCCCAGAGATCTTCCAATTCTGTCCTTTTCCTCCATCATGTCAGCTTTGTCATAAAGCTTTAAAAATAATTCTTATTTATATCAGAAACACATATGGCACATTTATAAAACTAAATAGATTTTCAGTAATAGAACAAAGAGTTTTCTAAAATTACATTATGTTATTTATTTGTTTATTATTATTATTTATTGTTTTATTTCTTTATTGTTATTATCAACAAATTTTAATGTTATTTAAAATCATCACATAATGAACTTAATAAAAGTATTTACAGATATTTTTAACACTGTACTTGCTAAATTCAGTTACACTTGTATGAGTCTTGATTCTCTTACCTCCAGCATTTTATTGAAATCTGATTCACCACCATGTGTCAACACTGTTGTGTAAACCTAGGATAAACAAGTTAGTAATAAAAATTAAAAAAACAGAAACATAAATGACAAAACTACATATTTTCTATATTAATTGTAAGGTTTACATTTCAGTGTTTGTAATAACTATAATATGCTGGATTAAACCAATATTTATCAACATACAAATTATTTTTCTCTACCTTTGAGAGCTGACAAGAAATGTATTACCATAGTACATTAGATATTTTAAAATAAAATAATAAATCAGTGAATAATAAAACAGAGTACTCACTGGTCCCCTAAGATCAGCAGGTAGAATCTTCTTTCCACTGACATGGTCCTCGAACCTCTTTCTTGCTTCAGCAACAGTTTCTTCATCACCATAACGACCCATTTTGGTTAAAACAAGACCTCGGAGCATAGCAACCAGATGACCTTTTAATATACAATATACATGTATCCCATATTTATTGAAAAGAACTGATTTAATTTAAAAAAAGAAGCAACTCTCTGTCCATTATTTGCTGATCCTAATTTATTTTAAATTACTTTCAAATGTTTAGAAAATACTTTCATTCAAAGAAAAGAATTCTTTATAATTATATAAAAAAGAAAAAAATTAATTAAATTAAATCCATTCCTTCTACAGCAAAATTAAGTGAAGAAAACCTTAAAAAAAATATTTAAAAGTAAATTGTATTAACCTTCATCATTCTTTGCATCCCAACCAACTGTTTTAGCAATTGTTTGAAACAGATTCTTTGCAAATTTTTTATAGTTGTCATAGGCATCAGTGTACTGCAGCAGCAAAGCCATTCCAGAGAGATTCTGTGACAGGTCAGTCCACACTGTGAAGTTGTCTTCATTAGTAAATGCTTTCACTACTTTCAGAACATCCACTGAAGACATCATACCTGCACGTGACTTTTAAGAGAAACATATAGTTAAAGAAAGATCATGAAATGAAAATATTAACATGCTATTCACTACTGAAGAATGTGGTTTTAGTCTTTTTTTTCTTTCTTTTTTTTTCTTTTTAAACATCTTTTTTGGATACATGTACAAACTTCTAGCTTTCACATGTTAATTTGAATATTTATTAGTCTATAGTCAATACTAGTATTTTTATTAGTATATTAAAAAATGTGTTCTAGATGCAATGATTGTAATTAACACTAAAGTAATGCTTAACAGGATTCTATTTAACTGATACTCAATAAATAAAAAAATTAATAAATACATTCAAACAAGTGGTGCAAAATTATAAATATCACATATAAATTAAATTTATTACAGCATTTGGAAACATGGAATTAATTTTTTTTTTTTTTATTACCTCAAATCTTGTTAGAGCAGAATTATGTTAAATGATTAGTTTTGTTAAAAAATGATGCTTACCACCTTTTTTGACGTTCAATTATTGTTTGCATATTATTTACACTGATTTGAAAATGAGAATAATGTTTATTGTATATTAATCTTTAGAAAACTTACTAAAGCAAACAAATCACTCTGTAGTCCAAGACGATCTCGAGGAGGCAGAGTTTGGTCCTGAATGGCAGGAATGAGCAAATCCAACATTTCCGATGTATACTGGACTCGATACACACCAACTGTTCCTGCATTAATCTGAAACATAATAATAATCACTGTAAACTCATTTTTGTTTGTTAACTGACAAAAGTAAACAAAAGGAATGATGTTGGTTTGATTCCTAGACACAAAGAGAATATAAACCTTCTGAAATATAAAAACTATACATAAGAGATCATGTCTAAATAAATAAAAAAAATTCTATTTCTCACAACAAATTTTATCATCTCTATCATGTTATAATAATAGCAACGTAATGTTTATGTTTTTTAATTAAGTATACCTTAATCCAGTCTTTGGCATCAATTCCATCTAAAGTGACAACAGTTGAAGTGTCTTCAAGAATGATTGTCTTGACAGGTTTTTGTGGACTCTTTGCTGTAATTACACTGACTGGCACCATCCACTTTGAGGTACAATCTGTAACACCATTACAACAAAATATTGGCACTTCACTTTGTAATCAAAATGAAAAAATGAAAACATTTCAATTAATTATAAAAATTAATAGTTATTATTATAGGTGAAACCAATTTTCTGTATAACAGTAACAAATTATAATCCAATAATAATTTTAAAAAAATTATTAAACTAATGAATACAATTTTAATTAAAATGTTTACAGATTTGAACTACTAAATCTAAAATAAGGTATAATTAATTACTGCTCCATTCACAAATATCTGTGAAGAACTTTTCCTAATTATTATTTATATGCACCATTTTCAGGTAATTGATTTTTTCTTTCATAATGAATGGAAAACTAACCAGGTGGCAAAATTCCATCAGCACAGAATTTCTGCTGAGATATATTAAGAATTCTTTTATCACCTTCCTGGGAAGCAGTAACCTGTTAACATAAATACTGATATTTAACCATGAAGATAAACTGTACTTTGTAAAAAAATGACAAATAATTAAGAAGACTGAAATGATGCATCTTCATTGGTTTATTTTAGTTGTATAACTTAAAACAAAGAACAGCTCTAGAAATTATAAAATATTTCTTCCATTTCAATTCTTTCTATGGATTTCTCAATTTTCATAAGCATTATATGAATGAATTAGATTTCCAAATATCAGATCTAGAAAGAAAGAATGACCTTAAATGAAAATAATGATTTAAAAAAAAAAAATAATAATAAAATAATAATAATAGTAATAATAATGATAATTTATTAAGAATTAATGATTCATTCACCTTCAATACTGGAAACCCCATCTGTTTTGTCCATGTTGTCATCATAGCTGCTACTGGTTTCTTACTTGCCTCCTCCAGTGCATTCCAGAGATCTTCAGTGCAAGCATTTTTATATTGATGCTTGGTCAAATAAGCATTCATACCTGCCCTGAAGTCCTGAAATTATTAACTGAACAAATTTAAAACTGGGACTAAAATGTAACCAATAAAAATAAAATAACAGATAGATCACAAACTTATAAGGCTTGTAAAAAAAATTACTAATAGATTTAAAAAAAAATAAAAATAATGTTATTTGACAAAGACAGATTCCTCTGTATAAAAGAAAATTCCAATTTAAGAACTATGAACTAATAAATAATCTGTGTTTTATTTCTGCACTTGCTGTAAGAAAAGTAGGTTAACTACAAGTGTTGTGGCATATAACCTGCTACCTTTTTTTCTACTACAATGGCTTTAATTGCATATGAATTTTCTTATCAATTTCACATAATCAATAAGCCACTTCTGTTAGTATGATGTTTTATTGTATTTTGGACAACCAGCATTGTATTTAAGAATGTGTGTCACATCCTCAAAACTGTGCATGCATATCAGTACTAGCAGTACTTGGGTTTGTATGAAAATGTCAGTTTTTCACAGAATGACTTCACAACTGAACATGTGAAGGTTTGGCTGCACTGTTTCTGACCCAAATTGTAAGAAAAAGGAAATAGCAAGTACAACAGTAAATAATTAAAAAATCAGAAATAAACTAAAAAAAGTGTCTTTTTAGATATATTACATATAAATACAAAAACACCACAATTAATTAGTAATTAACATGTGACCACTTCATAAAAACCTGTATAAACTGTTGGGCATTTACCATAAATGTTTGAAGTAATGTGTGGCTATAATGTAAACTGCATAAAATACAGTACAGTATGGTAATAAAATGTCAAACTACTGTATAACATGATCTTTCCTGTTAAATAACTTACAAAGATTGTATTTGGAATGAGAAGGAATTCTTATTACAATACAAGAATAAAAGATAAATATATACACATACCTTATCACCAATAAAGTCATAGAGCATTCTTTCCTGTTAAATAACTTACAAAGATTGTATTTGGAATGAAAGTCATAGAGCATTCTTTCCTGTTAAATAACTTACAAAGATTGTATTTGGAATGAGAAGGAATTCTTATTACAATACAAGAATAAAAGATAAATATATACACATACCTTATCACCAATAAAGTCATAGAGCATTCTGATGACAGAAGAGCCCTTGCTGTATGAGATGGCATCAAAGATTTCATCAACTTCTGAAGGGTGCCCTACAGGAACCTGAAGAAAACAAAAGAATGAAAATAAAAGCACTTAAACTTGAAATAATATTGTAACAAGATATTCTAAACTTCCAGTTACTGGACAATTTGTTTCCATTTTTAAAAATTGAATATAAATGAGTATTAAACAGAATTACCTCAATGGGGTGACTGTTGTGAAGTGCATCAAGCTCTAAAGCTCGCCCTAAATCCTGATTAACAAACTGTGTCCAGATGTCATACTCTGGAAAACACTGGTCCACACAAAGGTACTCAATCCATGATGCAAAGCCCTCATTCAGCCACAGGTGAGTCCACCATTCCTTAATAATTTTACATTATGCATTAGCTGTAATTATACTGACAAAATATGACCTACTGTATTTATTTCCCAAATATAGAAGATAAAATATGACTTATGTTATTAGTCAAGGACAGTTTATTATTTGGCAACACACTGACCGTAAAACGTGTATCTGCTGAAGTGGATTTTGCCTGAAAGCTTTATTTGAAGTATGTTCTAATTAAAGACTTGAGAGATTTATGCAGGATAATCATTTTTACTAGTAGAAAATCAAATAGCACAAACTCTGTACCATTGTGACAAGGTTTCCAAACCACTGATGTGCCAGTTCGTGGCCAACTACCAGTGCCACCCACTGCTTTATCTTGGCTGAGGAATGTTCTGGATCAACAAGCAGTGCTGTTTCTCGGTATGTCACTAACCCCCAGTTTTCCATAGCACCTTAACAGAAATATTATTTAGACAAAAAACTGTTTAAGAAATTTAAAATAAGCTATATTAAATAAATAATATTATATCATAAATTATAATGTGATTGAAGCACTTTAGATATAATGATAGAAAATATTAGAAACAATATAACAAGAGAAACCTTTTTGGGAAATTAAATTATAATTCCAGAAATATAAAAAGGTAACATAATACTTCTCAATTAAAATCAGACAGTTAAAACAAAGATTTCTTATAACTTACCTGCAGCAAAATCTGCTAAAGCTATTAGATCCATTTTAGGAAGAGGGTAGGCAATTCCAAAATAATTCTTGTAAAAAGGAAGTGTTTTCACTGCAACCTAAAACAATATTTTTAAAATTATGAATAAAATATGGAACTAGTTATATGTATAATCAGCTTCTCTGTGTGTATATTACAATAAATTGTAAGCCTTCATAATATTAAATGAATTAAATCCAAATAATAAACTAATAAAATTATCAACTGATTTTGACTATTTTCCGTTCATAAAAATACTAATAATGAAATTACAAAAACAAATGTCAAGTACTTAACAGTAAATGAAATTAAAATGTAATCAGAAAAGAAAAAAAAAAGTATTTGGAAAATTAAATTTATTTATTTATTAATCAATTAAATAAACAAAATTAGAGAAAGAGCAACAACTAAAGCATTTTTTTTTTTTTTTTTTTTTTTTACTGTAGGGGCGAAAAAATATTCATACTGCTTCAATCTTCAGCGTTTAGAAAAAAATATATATATAACAATTAAATTTGTTAATTTCTCCTGTGAAAAACCCTGGCCAGTTGTTGTGGATTACTTTTTTGATATACTATTTGCTGTCACTGGTAAATGCCAACATTTAAGCATTCAATTTATGTGATCTCATGACCGTGTTATGCATAACTGTTAGTTTCATGATAATATCCAAGACAGAGAAAAATTGCAATCAACTGTAAATAAAAACAGTCAATCAGATCATCTGAAAATTGTATACAAATGTAAATATGATACTAATAATCAGATATGTTCTTCATGATTTTTTTCAAATAAATCGTAAAATAAGGGACAAACATACAGTTTCCATAATCATTATTTAAAAAATAAAATCTTTTCTATCAAATAGACTTACATCAAGGGCAAACTGTCCCTGTTCTTTTTTTCCTACTGGTGTGTAGACACGAACAACAACTCCATCAGCATCTTTACCTTCTAAGTAGTCATAGTCACCTACTATGAATGCAATCAGATAGGTTGACATGATGGGTGTACGTTCATAAGTTACTACACGATATTCAGAGTCTTTATCAGTGCCTTCTGATTTCACTGGCTGAAAAAAAAAAAAATTCTGTAATTGATACAGTCTAGAGATTCAAGTTACATGACATCCAAATATTTAGAAATTACACCATTAGCTTCCAGACGATATTTTTTATTTCTGAGGTTAGACAATAGTGTAATTATAAATTAAATAAAAGTTTTGAATAATAAATAAACTGATTTACTAAGGATAAAGTGTTTAACCCATAAATTAGAATTGATTACTAACAAATAATCCAAATCATGACAAAATAAACCAGTGGTTTCAAATGTTTTTGTGGCTGTCCCTACCCTAATCTCTCAAGTCATATTTTATTTAATAATTTATTTATTTTGCATGGAGTACACCCCATTTGTAAACACTAATCTAGACACAATCAATACAATCTTTCAAAATTGTTATTCTATAGATCATAATTGTATTCATAAGAAGACTATTTTTGTTAATGTTCTTAAAAGGATGTTTGAAATCCCACCAAAATTAAAAACTGTAAAGAGAATAGTTTTTATATGTGTGCAGAAACACACATTGAAACTTCTATTGATCCTATAAACAGATAACACCATTCAATCTTTGAAAAAGATAATATCTATTAAATGAAATAAAGATTGTTTTTAAAAAAGCAGTCTTCATGCAAACCTACCATGTTTGAAAGTGCCACTTTATTTTTTGGAACCACCAAGGTAATGTTAAATGTTGCTTTTATTGCCGGCTCATCCCAGCAAGGAAAAGCCTGTCTAGCATCAGTTGCCTAAAAGTGAAAAAAAATAAATAAAGAATAATACATGAGGTGGGATAGAAAAACCAGTCAGATGTAATTTATAAATACAGCCTAGATACAACCTGTACTGCAATAGGTACTTTTTGTTCTCATTAACTATCATTCTTAACTGAAATGAACACAAAAACATTTTTTTTTGGTTTGAAATGTCCAAAAAAAATCATTTCACAAAATTTGACTAAAAATCATACACAAAATTCATTAAAAAATTCTCAAACAACTCATTTTTTCAGTAATAAATAAAAAATGGGTTGAATACTTAAAGATGCATCTATAATATAGTTTAAAGTGGCTAGTATACTTTAATTTATAAATGTTTTTAATAGCAAAATAACAATCAGCACTCACTGAAACAGATATTATGAGGACAAAGGATGAAGCAAACACGACAATGGTATTCACATTATTGAAAATGGCAAACTTCAGTCACAAGTTTTTACATAGCTTAATGTTGTAAAAAGTGTTTTATTCTTGCGTACCCTCTCCAAACATACACACCTTGTTGGGTCAAAAGTGTAAAGTCTTTAATCAACATGATTCTTAAGTTTATTCATCAACAATTTAAAAAGCAAAAGATCTGTGATTTCTATCCCATTACACACCTGCTGCTAAAATGTGTGTGTAAAACATATAAAATGTATTTTTTTGTACCTAATAACAAAAAGTATCAACACAAAATACATTAATAACACCTTTGATAATCTCAACTTATTACATTATATGTTATTACAGTTTTGCTTGGTAAATATTATTTTATAAATTCAGTAACAATTTATAACAGATTTTTGTCAGTTTTTGTGGTGATGGCAACATATCATTGGAGATTACAGAAAAACACTAAATCTAACTCAGTGCTAAAATTAATATAGATCACCTCAAACTGTGTAACAGCTGCATAGCAATCCTCTCCTTCAGAAGTCTTATACTTGCTTCTGTAGAAACCTTTCATTTTGTCATTGAGTTCTCCAGTAAATGATAGCTTCAAAATACCAGTTCCAGGCTGAAAAAACAAACAAATGAATTAATTTTTTCAATTTGGTAATATTTCTTTTTCACATGGTCTACTGTACAAACCTTTCAAAAATATTTAAAAATTCAGTTTGATCTATCATTTGAGATATTCTTCAAACATGTAAATCTGCAAAACAGGTTTATTATTACAATTAGTATTAATATATTTATAAACTTATAATTGTTACAAATCAAAGTGTTTGTTATTTTGCCAGATTTTTTCATCTTTAACAACTGTCTTTATTTAAATAAATAAATGAAAAATATGTTGGAAACATAATAAAGCAAAACATTAATTAGTTAACAGTCATTATAGTTTTACAAAGTGTATTATGAAAACTAATGATATTAATTGATTTCTGTAAGTTATGAATTTAATTAGTAATTTAAATTTTTTTAGGAGCCATGCAGACGGTACTTTCTTTTAATACAATGAAATAAAAATTAAAATTAAAGTAGAAACCTGCAGTAGTTGTGAAAAGGTAAAGGTAACTTTTTCATCATCTTTTTGATATGATATTTCACCCTTCAAACTGCTATCTCCTCCACCTAAATTGAAAATTATATACAAGGCACTTGTGAAGACAGCTACACCATATTATGATCCTGCTGGACATAGTAAAAACTACAAAGAGGTTGAAAAACATATTCTGTACAACACAAAGTTGAGTAAATGCTCCATTTTTAGTTGAAGAAAAACTTGTTTATATATGAGGATATTTATGAAAATATAGTTTATGTGTTATTTCATATATTCTGTCAGCACTTAATTCTGTTATATAATCTTATAATAAACTGCAAGGTATTTTTTGAACAAATGAAAGGTCATCTGTAATAATTAATATGTATATATATATATAAATTATACATGATGTGGTAACTGCAAAAAGTTACAGACAAATTTTATCATTATCTTTTTACAAAAAAAAAAAAAACCATACAAACACAAACACACAGACAGTGGATTGTACCAAAACTATTTTGATTACCTCCCTCTTGGAAAGTTGCATTTAAAATGTTAATGTTGGCAGAATTCAGTATCACTGAACTTGTAGCAGTTTTGACCTAAACAAAAGTACATTTTGTAAATAACAAATAACAATGTCACGTGAATGTGAATGTCAGACTCATAGCATAAACTTAGAATAAATAATCAGCTATTTTCTAACTGAACTATTATTTCCAGGTGACAAAACTGAATACATGCTACCACATTTACATATGATTTAATAATAACTACAAGATCCAAGCACATAAATTTTTTACATTAGGGTCATTCCATGTCAAATCACCCAATGGTTTAAACCCGACCGTCTCAGATTTTTAGTTAATCAGATGTTAATGGCTGAAAACGTGTTATTTTCATGTATGTGCATTTTTTAAATCTATATTGTGGCTAAACAAAAAATATTACACCCAGGAAACTTTTATATGTTTTAGTTAACATGTGGGAGATTAAATTTCAATAAAGGTCATCTCAAGATCACGTGATCCACACGGTCAATTTCAAGGTCATAGCAAAGGTCAAAAGGTCAAGGTACTCCAATATTTTCCAAACTAAACAAAAATGGCAGATTTGGTATCCTTGTCATTTTGCCTTTCTAACAATACCAATTTTATGAAGATTGGCCAAGTAGTTCCTGAGATATGAGGGTTCTAAGGTTGGTGGTCACACCCATTTTTGGCAAAAATCTCAATATTCCATGGGCCGTATCTCCCACACCACTGGTCTGATTGGGCAAATATTTCAGATTTGGTGCTGTGGGATCCCAGTCAACAAGTATACCAAGTTTCATAAAAATCTGAGACGGTCGGGTTTAAATTTCTTTTTTTTTTGGGTGATTTGACACGGAATGACCCATTAACATTTTCGAATCATTTCAAACATTATTAATATTATGGGAGTACAACTAAACTAAATTTCATACAAATACTTTACCTGGACATCAATTTCTTCCCAGCCATCAAATGTGAATGTTTTAAGGTCCGGCTTCAGCCTGATGTTGTAATTTGTTGGTACAACATCGGTAGGTAATCTTGCAAAAGGTTTCTTTTCAGGCATTTTATACTCGATAAAAGTACCAAATGTTTCTGTAAATATTCGAAAAAGATATACTGGTTTTTTGAATAAGCAAACATAAATACATATTTTGTTGTTATTTTTAATTTTGTTGATATTTAGGATTCAGTTTCAAACACTGAATTTCAAGTCAAATTCCATACTCAGTCTTATAGTACTATTTTTTTTAGTAATTCAACTACTATTGCACATATTTTTCTCTTAAACTGTGAAAAAGCGAGAAAAGTTAAGTTTCATATTATATTATTTTCAAATATGAATATTTAAAATCATTTTCTTTAAAAAAAATGAATCAGAGAAGAAAGTAATTTTAAAAAATACATCCAAAAATCGCACGACAAGAATAAATCAAACGTGTGAAAACAAGATTTTCACTGTAACGACTGTTTCCCCTCACATTGCACTATCTACCTGAAAATGTATATAACGGGGCGATTCAGTTGTAAAAGAATCGGTCGCAGACGCTGTCTTTGTTATTGTTAATTTCCAGGGTTTTATTATTATTTTTATTTTTAATTTTGTATTCCGAGCAAAGGTTCCACCAATAAAAGAAATAAAATTAACAAATTAACACATAATAATAATAATAATAATAATAATAATAATAATAATAATAATAATAAATTTAAAACGAACGAAATCTTTCAACAGTTTTTATTGTTAATGTTAGTGCATTTATGATATTCAGAAGTACATATATCTTTCTTCTAAGTGTAAAAAGATTTCCCCTCCAATCTTAAGAGTACCCTTTTACTTTATAGTAACCTTTTTTTTCACCATATAATTATCTGTTGGCACAATCATTTCCCCGTGCACTCCTCACCAACCATAAAAATGATTGAAAATTGTTAGTAATTAGCAATATTTACCTTTTCGTGACAATTATTTTTAAATTTTAATATTACGACAAGAAACTAAAATGCATTTATAACGGGTCTATAATCTAGGGGCTTTTTACGTTTGTCGACGACGCAGAATACGCAAAGTGAAATAATAATTAGAGTGTATATCTAGTTCCAGTGGCGGACCTACAATTTTGAGGCCCTGAAGCTAGAACTGTTCGGGACCCTTCGCAAGCTGCAACGAGATCATGTTAACCTCTGTTATATTCTTAAGTCGGTTTGTTCGATGACTGATCACTATAAACTTATAAAGTATAATGTATAAATCTTTTTAAAATTTAACCACGACATATGCGATTTGGTTTACAATTCTGAATCAATAACAACTAAAGTCGCTTTAGGGATCGTGAAGCTTTGGCTTCTTTAGTTTCCTAAAAGATACGCCTTTGTCGAGTTCTATTGATTACTTATTAAATGTTCCGGCATAAACCGATGTTTTCCGAAAAGTGGATGATGTTCTGATTATTCATGGATTCAGGATTGCCGATTACCGTTGTATTGCATCACTGAAACAAAACAAAACCGAAATCGTTTTATATTTCGGTCATACGTGTCGATCATCCGGTGTATCCCCCCAAAAGGTGGTAAGTTAGTCTACTATGTTAATATTTGAAAGAAACTCATTAAAAACCATATTAACATAACATAATCACCGAACAGAAACTAGTTTATTAATAATTTTGTATTCGAGTCATAAGCGCCACATGTTAATGTTTGTCTGCTGACATGAATGGTCACATGTTTTAGTAAGCATAACTGTCGTGAGTATTAAATATTGCTGTTGTTATGTCTGTGTGATTAATAAACAGGTAATGTTCTTTTGGATAATGTTTTCTAACGACATCATTCTTTTTTCTTACGTATAAAATGTCTATACAGAAAATATTGCAAGTCTTGTAACAGTGATTAATTCTTGACTGGTTCTTCGTCATTTATATGTAGCGGCTGGAGTATAACGTAAGTAATAAAAAATTTGTAAAAATATTGTTTTGTAGGAATTCGGTCTATTAATTTGAGGCCTCTTTGGGGATGTCATGTATTTATTGTAGTCTTTCAATTAGTTCGATATATAAATTTATCAGACGTAAAAAAGGAGTGGGAATTAACAGTAAATTATCTTTCAAAATTTCTAGGGATATATTTTCTTTGTGATAGATATTAACATACTCATAATACTGTCATATGGATGGTAGGGAGTATCTCACTTTTGACCATATTTATTTAAAAATTAGTCCAAAAAGCCATTTTAGAGACATCAAAAATATCAATCTTCTTTGGAAGGATAAAAAAAACCTAAAAAAACCCTAAGTAAATAAAAATAAGTTCAGCAAGATGAAAACAAAATTTATAAAATATTAAAGTAAATAAAAAGTAAGTTGTTAATTGTGATCAGTGTTTTATGATCAAGGTTTTAACTGCCTAACTTTTGTGTTTTAAGATTAACACTGTGCTAACTGTAAAAGTGTTGACAAATGTTCAATTACAGTTGCATGAATTATATTTATAATGTGGAACATCTGTAGCCTATAATTACATAGATCATATCCAGAAAAGATTTAATCTGAAATGGCATCCAGCTTAGTAACACAGACAATGTAACAGCAGTTGCATGTTTACATAATTATGAAGGAAACAAAAATAAAATAAACAAAAACATATGCAGTAAGCATTATAAAATATTAAACTGATATGACTGAAATAGTTTGAAAACATAAAACTTTAATTGTGTTTGTTTTGAAGTGTTTTATTAATTTGTAAATTAGCACTCTTACTGTTAACAAGAGTTCATTTTATAAAACTAACTGTGAACTGCAACAAATAATGATTATGCCTGTTTCTACATACAACAGATGTCACATATCATCACATGTGACATCTCAACTGTAACAAAGTACAAATTACAATACAAATAGACACACACACACATAATATACACATCTGTGCGTGCAACATAATTTACAAAATACAACATATATGGTTCTATAACAATATATTTAACATTATTTAACACAAGCTTCTGGATGGTCCACAATATTACAAACAGCATATACATTATAAAAATGACTGAAAATGCACCTATATCCCAAAAATATCTATTATTAACTGGAAAGATATTTAACTGGCATAAGAATAAACATCTGCACCATAAATTTCATGTCCACTGAGAAAATAACCCATAAAAAACCCCATACAGATATTATTGTACTGGTTGAACTTCCCAAGCTTGTTACTCTTGGAATTTTAATATACGGTACATATAAATTACATGTCAGGGTGGGAGCATACTTTCACTGCAAAACAATATAATAAAGTCTACCAGTTCCAGAAACAAAGTGCAAATCATGGATCTGCACCGTACAATGAAGCTGCAGCAGCAATTTGGCAAAATAATGTCAGGTAGTGGGACTGTTAATCACTTAATGAGGTCGGAAATTTGCTTGGTTCTGACCAAGTCTGGGGGCTTTTTCCTGATTTCAGAATGCACAATTTGGGAACCTATATATTTGTGATAATTAAAATACGTGTAAGATAAGTTTACATTACAAATATATAAATAAAATAATTGTTAATTTAGCAATAATTAATAGAAAATAATACATACTAATCTTCTAGGTTAAGTTACCATACCAGTCACCAGTTAGTTGTTTGAAATAACATCTTGGCTAGAGATGAAAATGAACATTAATTTACTCTACACATGTTTAATGGTCAGATTTATAAATATTTGATAATAATTAATTATTAATTAAAACTAACTGTTAATTTGTCTACTGTGGTTGAGTTCCAGATTTGATTTAACAGACTAGATGGTATGTAGATGAAGAAAAAAGAGTTAAATGGCAAACTGGATTTTTTTTCTCAGTCAGAATGAAATAAGTGTTGTATGTTGAAGAAGTTAATTAATATTAATAAAGATTAAAATAAAACATGTAGAAGTCTATACAAATGGTCAGTGTTGTATATAGAATAATTTAATATCCGAATATTTATTTCCATTAATTGAAAAGAAATACACCCTCAAAATAAAGAAGTGTAATATTTTATATATTATTTCATTACATTAAAAAGGTTTTAATATTAGAGCAATGTGATCAAATTTACCAGTTAAGATGTTTGAAAGTTTGATAAGAAGTTGATTTACTCTTCTCTTTTTCATCAGTTTTGTTGAATTAATTATTAAAAACAAAAAAATAATAATTATCAAAAATATAATACAGGTTAAAGAAACTGATATATGAACATGATTTAAAAACAACTGTCTATAAATGGTGGTCTCTATTATATTTATATTTAAATTGTTATGTAATATTTAAAGTGAAATTAATACTGATCTTTAAATGTTTTATTTTTATAACATGAGTAAAGAAGAAAACAGATTTGTTTGGATAGATAATTAATTTATTTACAATCATCATGAACATTTATATTTTATTATTTTTATAAAACTTTATTAATCTTATTTCCAGTTATATCATTTATCTGTACTTAAAATAGTAACAAATTAAAATGATATATATCTCTTATTGTCTTTGTAGATGTTTATGGTACATAACCAAATGTATGACTCTTTATAAATATATATAAAAGTGTTTAGTTCTTTTTGTAAACAAAAACTTTCTTTCCTTTCTTAAGTTTATAAATTGATAATTTTTTCTTTATTATTTTGTTTCTTTCCAGCTAGATAAATACCAAAAATTAACAAAATGACAATTGTACGTTTGATTCTTGGAGCACGTAAAAATGCTGTTGTTTATTCATACAGCATAGTAAATCATTATCATCATTCATCTACATTATGCAGTCGACCAAAATGGGCAGAACAGGTATCAATTAAAATATTTTTAAAATTATATATATTTAATTTGTTGACTTTTATGATACAGTTATCATTTGTGGCAGTGGAAACATTGGCTGCTCCACACTGATACAAAGCTTCATCTTTGTCATTTCAGAAGTACTTTCTGTATTTTCTTCTGTATAAAATATCTACTGTTAGTAACAGTGTAGGAGTAGAGTATTTTATAGTAGACATTATTATGATTGACAGTTAATAATGAATTAATTGAATTTTGATGTAATATAATTAATAAACTGTGACCTAATTAGTTAAAAAAGTAATTTGTGTAAATTTTTGTTTATCCACAAACTATAAATATTCTTTACTGTTATTTCACTAAGCCATGCAAAGCAGACCTTGTTTTACAAGATGGATCCCGTTTTCAAGGTTATTCATTTGGAAGTGAAATATCAAAATCAGGAGAGGTTGTTTTTAACACAGGACTTGTTGGGTATGTTATTTGTTCACAGCACCTGCCACTGCTGAAAAAAGCTGTGTGTGTTTTCTTTATGCTGCCACTTTCATCTTTCTTATTATTTAACACAAAACATTTTCCTCTGTTTTATCTTCTTTAATTTATAAAAATGGAGTTATGATAAAAGGAAATAATTCTGCATTCATTCATTCTCTGTACTTATCACACTGTTATCTTTTATTTTTATCCAAGATAATTACTATATTAAAAAAATAAAAAGGAACAAAACTGTGTTTAGCTATTTTTAACATTTATTGAATGATACTTTAATAAAAATAAAATTATTTCTATTTTATTTATAGTAAAAGATCAACAACTTATAAAATTTGTTTATGTTTATAGATATCCTGAAGCATTGACTGACCCTAGTTACAGAGGTCAGATTTTAACCTTGACATACCCTATCATTGGAAATTATGGAGTTCCTGATACAAATTTGCTAGATGAATATGGACTGCGGAAATACGTTGAATCTGACCAAATACATGTGAGCATTTAACAGTTTATATTAAAAACATAAAATAATTTTTTATCTTCTTATATGTTTTTATTCTCTCTCTCTTTTTCTCACTCTCTTGAAAATAAGCTGGGCCTAATAATTTTTGGTGAAAGTTGAAAGCAAAAAGATATGATTTATTATTTAGTGAGGTCAAATAATTTTTTATTTTTTATTTTAAGTTAATAATCAAATTTTCTTTCAGATAAGTTTCTAAAATCCATTAATAATTTATATTCATCCACATATTTATTATTTCATTTTTAAAAAATTCTGAAATTTTATGCAAGAAATTCTTCTAATTTCTAAGGGTAATTTGTTTTAAACTTTCTAGGCATAATTTATTTCATCAGGTCATGACATAATTATGTTGAGATATTTTTATAAATATATTTCATGTTTTATTTCAGGTAACAGGACTAATAGTACAGGACTATACAGACAATCACAGCCACTGGAAGGCTGTCAAGTCCTTGTCACAGTGGTTGAAAGAGGAAGGAATTCCTGCTCTGTATGGCATTGATACTCGTATGATCACTAAGCTTGTACGTGACCAGGTATGTCACAGTTAATTTGTTTTAAAATATTATTGACAGTTAATAACAAAATCAATCACTGTACTGTTGAATTACAGTAGCATTGTTAATAATTTCTGTAATTAATTATCAGGTATCTAATATATTAATTATTTGTTCCTTCAAAAGCAGTTTTTGTAAATCATAACTTTATCCGTATATTTAAGATATTTTTTGTTTTGTTTTTGTTATATCACTAAACTATGAGATAAATATTTTGTTCAGTGCAAAGATAATAGAAAAAAAAAAGACTTTTGTTTATTATAGGGCACAATTCTGGGGAAAATAGAATTTGATAATGAACCTGTTGAATTTCAAGATCCTAATCTGAGGAATTTGATGGCAGAAATCTCTACCAAGGTAAGAATTAATTAAACAAAAGAGCATAAAATAAATTATATAGAATATAATCATCTGAATTTTCATTTTCAAATTCTTCCAATAAATCTGTTAAAGTAACAGCCAAATATTTTTAACATTCAGACAGACAATGATGCAGTGATAAAATAATACATTTACAAAACTGGTCCATTATTTTAGCAATAACATCCAGTTTCTGTTAATTTACAGGAAGTGAAGTGGTTTGGAAAGGGTAACCCAATAAAGGTGGTTGCGGTTGACTGTGGTGTCAAACACAATATGCTCAGAAACCTGTGCAAGGTAGGATGGTGTTTGCTATAATTTCTTAATAACTGAAATGTTGTCATTCATTCATTGCTTTTTCTGTTAACATTATTTATAGAATTTCTCATGTTGGCATCAGAGACAAAATAATTCCTTCCTATCAAAAATTATAACTAATAACTTAATAATAATAATAATAATAATAATAATAATGTAAAAGATGAAAAAAAATAATCTTCAAAACAACAACAAAAATAACCGACACAATTGTTTTATTTCCTAAATAACTAAAATGATTCTTACTGTTTGACATACATTTGTTTTTATAATAATAGTATTAGCTTATAATGAAAAGATTAATAAACATCTTAACTTTCCAAACAGTTATTGTTAACATTTATTAATAGTTATTTTAGATTATTTGTTTTTGTTTTTTGTTTAGATGTAATTTGGATAATTTAATTTGTTTGGACTAGCAATAAACTGAGTACAAACTATTTATTTTAGAGAGGGTTTGAGGTCAAACTAGTGCCATGGAACTATGACTTCACACAGGACCAGTATGATGGATTGTTTATCTCAAATGGACCTGGAGACCCCGCCTTGGCAACTGAAACTATTGGTCATATAAAACAGGTAACAGAGTAATAGTAGTACTACTGCTGTAGCGATGATGATGATAATAATAATAATAATAATAATAAATATATTTGTTTTCTTTCAACTTTTTTGGAAATAATTATTTTGATATTTGATTGCCATGTCATTACAAGCTGTGATAAAACACTATGTGATTATTACAGGTGCTGGAGAACCGACCAGAGCCTATATTTGGAATCTGTATGGGAAATCAACTGACTGCTTTAGCTGCTGGGGCCAAGTCTTACAAACTACCTCTTGGAAACAGGTACATATTTTTTTACATTGCCCACAGAGGTCTTTGAAGTGAGTAACATTTTTTTCAGTAATTGCTCATATGCAGTCTAATTTATCAATTATTGATTGCTGAAGAAATAAATAATTAATGGACATTGACAAAACTGTATTTCATTCATTCATCTGTTAAACCAAATAATATTTTTTTTTAATGAATTTTCAAAAAATATTTCCTAACTCCATAGGTTTGTGTATATGTGTTTTCTTGTGAAATTGAAATATACCCAGTGACAAATAAATTCCATTCTAGTTGAAAAGTTCAGTTTGTGAACATAATAAATACTTTAAATGACACCAATACAACATCTGATAGTAACATTAGAATTGGCCTAACTAATGTTAGGTACAGAAATTAGGTAAGCAGAGCACATGAATAATCATTCAAGTTCAGTAATAAATCAGACTAGCCTTGACCTCGTAGAAGATTACGTCTCAGACAATGATTTTGTAGCTTCAGTAAATGTCCTCTGGTGATCTGTAAAACGTATTTCATAAGCCCTGACTTATCTGGCCACTTTTGACAACTAACACCACGACCTAAGACATTCGTTGCTGATGACATCTGTGAATGAAATGATTCTGTAGATGCAAGATCATATGGTACTGTCACTTCGAGTATGCATGTCTGCATTTAATATTCCATCAAGTTGGTTGCTGCAATAGGAGAACAGCCAACATTTCTTGCAATGACAGGCATAGGTAGTTCCAGTCTCTAGGCTCACTTGCATTGTAATGTGTCATTATAGCCTTTCTAGTTATAATTTTTTTTTGTCCCTGAGGATATGTGACATGCTGTCTAATCAATTTTTATTCCCTCTTTGGATGCATAGTTGAAATTGTTCAAAAGGCACATATTTTTCACTTTCTGCACACAGCCTCAAGAATCTGCTGTAGAATGATACCATTTTCTGCATACACTTTTGCTCTATTTGAGCAATATGGTTTACACTGATTAAGTTTCAACTTGTTTTTCAGTATTTTTTGAATATTTAATTTTAAAGAGTTTCTTTTGGTTGTCTGTATATGTAATTTTTTATGTATTTGATTTTAAAATGATAATAAATGATGGAGTTAATATTACTTTAATCACATCTATTGACTTTGCAGAGGACACAATCAGCCAGTTATCAACGTACACAACAACCGTGCTTTTATAACCTCACAGAACCATGGTTTTGCCATTGATAGCACATCTTTACCAAAAGACTGGGAAGTGTTGTTTGTTAATGCCAATGATAAAACAAATGAGGTAAGAGAAAACATTATATTCAGTTCTGGCTAATAAGTCACCTCACAAGATTCAGTTATTGATAACCAATTCCAAAATTTAGATATTTTTGTCCAGTAATTTTAGAAGTTTTGAAAAATTCTTTTTCTGACAAGGAATTTAGTTCTGTTCCACCATCTTAGTATACTGGCACTTTGGTCATATTTAATTTTAGTACTCAGAATAATTTTTAAAAATTTGTCTGTATTTAGTATTCTTGGTTTCAGTAATAATATTCTGCAGTGCCTAGTAAGGACATAATTACCTTAATACATTTTTCTACAACTGAAATAAAAATCATCATCTTCTAGTCAAATTATTTTTCATTGTAATATTTTCCAGGGTATTATGCACACCAGCAAACCTATTTTTACTGCTCAGTTTCATCCAGAAGCATTTGGTGGACCAACAGATACAGAGGTATGCGAGAAAAAATAGTCATAATTAATCTTTTTAACATTCACTGAATTAAATAAACTTTGAGACTCTTCTCTTCATACATTGTAATACTTACAGGTGGTGGAAGCAGTGCTAAGAGATAGGTAAAAAGGGATTAGCTGAATTCACGAGCAAATAATCACTGACAGTCTACATCATTTTGTAAATCAACTGAAAGAGAACAGCCAAGATTACAAGAAGGCTTTTAGCTCTGTGTGCAAATTCAAACTTATTTTAAGAAAGGGCTAGAAAATGTGTGTATTAAATTCCTGAGAGACTCTACACCAGCATGTTGACAGTATACTAAAGAAAGCAAAATAATCCAAATAAAAAGAAGGAGATTATAGTATTGCCCAAGCATATTTTGAAACTTTATCTAGCTTATTTTGAAAGCCATGTGTAATTTAAATATAAATAGAGACCCTTCCACCAGGAAAAAAAATGGTATCAAACTTGGAGAGAAAAACAAAAATCACAGATGTGATTGAATATGTTAGAACACAGAATTTTCCTGGGCAGGGTTTGTTAGATTATGCAATAAGTCACTTATAGTCTTTTGGCTCTCAGTGCAAATTCAAACTTGTTTCAAGAACTGGCTAAGAGATGTGTGTATTAAATTCCTGAGAGACTCTACACCAGCATGTTGACAGTACACCAAAGAAAGCAACATAATCCAAATAAAAAGAGCACTACCACAAGGAAATATCATAGTACTCGAGCATATTTTGAAATTTGATCTAGCTTAAATTGAAAAGGCCCGAATAATTTAAATGTCATAGAGACCCCTCCATATATACACACACACAACATGCTTATTGGCAGATATTTGGTGTGTAGTACTAAACAGATTTTTTTTTTTTTTCAGTTTTTGTTTGATTACTTTCTTGATCTCATCAAAACAAAAAAGCCGTCAGTTAAACATGTGATGCCAGGCATTCCAGAAGTTCCCAAAAAACTGGAGGTAAATTACAGATACTTTACATACAAGACAAAAAGATAATATTTACATAATAAATGTATCAACAAGTATAATATAAAAGCACATGCATACACATTCTATATCACACCCTGTACACATTAAAATACATCTATTTTTGCAGAACTAGAATGTGTCAAATGATGAAAATAACATAATCATGGCAAAAAAATTAATTCAAGTTTTTAATTGCACGTTCTGAGTAGAAAAATATGAATTTATATTTATTTATAAAAATTTAATATTTCAGGTCAATATTTCAAAATATTTTGTTACAGATATCAAAGGTTTTGGTTCTGGGCAGTGGTGGTCTCTCCATTGGTCAGGCAGGTGAATTTGACTACAGCGGTTCTCAGGCTATTAAAGCTCTTAAGGTCATTATTTTCATTGAATTTTTCTTACCGATGTATCTGTAATTTAGCAAAATAATAATTTTATTATTCAAGAAGTTTAAAAGGCTGTTTTATGTTCTTTCATGTTTATGGAAAGTGTACATAATAGTTATTTGTTAAATATTTTTAAAAAATGTGTGCCTGTCACCAATAGTTAACATAAAAATTGTGTGTTTATGTGTGTGTGTGTGTGTGTGTGTGTGTGTGTGTGTGTGTGTGTGTGGGCAAATACTGGGGGTATTGTCAGTTTTAACTACTATAATTTAAAAAAATGTTATTTAATTTCTATTGCAGGAGAGTAATATTCTCACAGTATAGATGAGTTTAAACATCTCTTAGTTTTATTTTATTTAATTAAAAACCCCACTAATTACTCAATTTCAGGAAGAAAATATTCATACAGTGCTGATGAATCCAAACATTGCATCAGTTCAGACAAATGCAGAAGGAGAAAAGCAGGCAGATCAGGTGTACTTCCTGCCAATAAATGTAGACTTTGTTACTGAGGTGATCAAACGAGAACAACCTGATGGCATTCTTCTGTCCATGGGTGGCCAGACCGCTCTTAACTGTGGTATGTTAGTAATACATTTTAACTGTGATAAACTATCTTTGGTAATATATAGAAATTACAGTTTTGTATCCTCCCTTGATATTGTTATATATGTAACTGATATTTACTGTTAAAAAAGGAGACACTAAAATAACAAGGTCACAAGAATTACTTGTGTTGAATAATTCTCTTTCATCTTGATTACATTTGTACCAAAAATTTTAATTGTTGTATATTTAGTTTATTATATAATTTTTTAATTTAGGACTAGAGCTTCACAAACGTGGAATTCTAAAGAAGTACAATGTTAGAGTTCTGGGTACTCAGATTGAAAGTATTGAGGCCACTGAGGATAGACAGATTTTTGCAGACAGACTTAAAGAGATCAATGAAAAACTGGCACCCAGTCTAGCAGTGGAAAGTGTTGAAGCAGCTATTGATGCTGCAGAAAAGATCAAGTACCCAGTGATGTTACGTTCTGCATTTGCTCTTGGTGGATTTGGATCAGGAATTGCCAGGAATAAAGAAGAACTGGTGAAAATTGCTACACAGGTAATGATAGTCAAAGTTTATTTTTTTTGTTTTTTTCATTTGAAGAAAAACATAGTCTGATAGAATTATATTATTTATTGAATTAAAGCAAGTGAATACGAAATTAAAATAATTAGTTTTACTTTAAAATTATGAAATAAACAAATTATATATCCACAGCATGTGTTTATAATAATTTAAATTTATATAATCCGTATTAAAAAGGCATTGGCAACAACCAGTCAGATTCTAGTAGAACAGTCACTGTTGGGTTGGAAGGAAGTTGAGTATGAGGTGGTGCGTGATGCTGCTGATAACTGTGTGACAGTATGCAACATGGAGAATCTAGACCCACTTGGAGTTCATACAGGTTTGTAGTTTAGATTTGCAATATGGATACAGATTATTTACTTATGATAACAATGTAATAATAACAAAGCTGTAATAACCTAATTTTTTTTTTTTTTTTATAGCAGTTGTCATTATGTCAGAGGTTCAGGTCAGGTATCTAACTCAGGTCAAATATCTCTTGCCTTGAAGACTAATTTACACAAACAAATTATTTTAAATAATATAGTTAACTCAGTGTCCAGTGTTTTAACATCAGTTTGTTTTAAACCACATCCACAGATATTTGTTTTTTCATGTATATTGATAGTAATATATTTGGCTGACAAAACAATTTTTTTTTCAAAACAATTTGCCCTGATATAATATTCTTTGAAACTTGAGTGGGAATATTCTATTATTGTGACTACCTTTTTAATAATGTTCTTGGCAATTTTTATCATAGTGTCAGAACAGGTCATAAATTACAAACAATATGTTAATATATCTAAATTGAAAACTTCTGCTTGGTAACTCAGTACCAAAACAAAGATGGAGAAATTATACATCATTTTACAAATTTCTATATTAAAGTACATTTGCATTAAGGGTATCAGTAATAGTCAGTGTGAAAGATTTTATATATTTCACAACTGATGTAATTTATATTAATTTGTATTGTATTTGTTATAGTTATAAATGGCATTAGGTTAAAGGGTATTCTTCCATTTCCTTGCATTCAGAGTTTGTTATTCTATTAACTAGATTTTTTATCTCTAGGGCAGGGGCCAGGAAAGAGGTCAATGGGACTATCCAAAAAGTTGATAAATGCCTAGGAGTAAAAAGTAGTGGTTTTACTGGTGTAATACAGTTGTGCTTAATATAACAGTTTGTTTTTCATATTTTTTCAAATTATCAAAGCTTACTTATATTTAAATAGAGAAATTTATTATTTATGAAATTTATTTGTTTGTTTTATGTGCTTGGGGGGGGGGTCATGAGAGATGAAGGATTCCACAAGGAGGTTCTTGGTCTAAAGGTTGGATGACTCCTGCTCTAAGGTTTCAGTGAGAAAAGTCATCTGTCTTTGTTCAGAGGATTACATTATTTACTCTTTCACACACAGAAAAAATGTGTGATAAAAAGCATATAAAAAGAGAGAATACTTTTTAAATTTATTTACATATTACATATAATGTACAAATAAATTGTCTTTTAAATTATGTTTATTTCTAAATTTCAGGTGACTCTATTGTTGTTGCACCCAGTCAGACTTTGTCTAATGAAGAATATCATATGCTGAGAGAAACGGCTCTGAAGGTAAATTACTTCAGATTAGAAACCATTATTAGAGTATACTTCATATACTGATGTTAACTATTAATATAATATAAGCACATTTTCTAACCTTGTTTCATTGTTGTTCTTTTTTTAAAACTATGATTTAGTTTTCATAATTTTTTCCCTTTAATAACTCCTGTAGAATTCTTACTTGTTGTAGTCATTTGAAATTTGATCAATATTTTTCAGAAAATAATATGATGATAAAATAAGTTAAACTCCATTATTTTATTATGTTACAGGTTGTGAGGCATTTTGGAATAGTTGGAGAATGTAACATTCAGTATGCACTCCACACTACTTCACTAGAATACTGTATCATTGAGATCAATGCACGACTCTCACGCAGTTCAGCTCTCGCGTCTAAAGCAACAGGGTCAGTCTTGTTTTATAGATAAACAGTTTATCATAATAAAGTTAACATATACATTCCACTGTTTCTCCTGCTATTTCAGTTATTTGAAAAACTCTTATCTTGTTCATGTAGGCATCATTTGTATGACTGGAATCTGCATGTCCACTGTTGTTTTGTTTTTTCGTTTTTTTTTTTTTATTAACTGTGTTCAGTGGCTTAATAACCATATAATAAGAAAAACTTAACATTGAATTTAATTTTGCCTGTGCTCTGTTCTTATCAAGAAGGATGTGCAGAAATTAAAAGTGTATAAACATTATTCATTTCCCTTTGTTCTTATTCCTGTAAGTAAATTCTAGTGATTTTAAACTTTACTTTTTCTGTTTTTAGGTATCCACTGGCTTTTATTGCTGCTAAGCTTGCACTAGGAATACAGTTACCTAGCCTTGTGAACCAGACAACAATGATGACTACAGCATGTTTTGAACCAAGTTTGGACTACATTGTCACAAAGATACCACGCTGGGATATGGATCGGTTCCAGCATATGTCAAAAGACATTGGTAGTGCCATGAAGAGTGTGGGGGAGGTAATGGACACTAACTGGCTGTATGAGAAGTGAAAAAATAAAAATTATATTAAAAATAATATTATTAAGAATAAAACTATTGAACAGCTGTTTAGGAGGACATATATATGTTTATCTTCTTCTGAACTAAAAGTCCAGAACTGATTTAGATGCATTTCAGCCAGGGATGGATACTTCAGTTTTAGTTAATGTATTTTGTGAAATATAATGTTTTTTGCTCATTTTAGGCACCCAAAATCTGTCACTTGTGCTCATATGACCTATGCTTTAATGTTTTAAATGTTTTATTTTTCTCAGGTGATGGCTATAGGACGGACATTTGAGGAAAGTTTTCAGAAAGCTCTAAGAATGACTCACCCCTCAGTTGATGGATTCTCTCCGGTGCTGCCTGCAGGCAAGGAGTATCCACAAAACTTTGACATTGACAAAAATCTGATGATGCCAAACAACACCAGAATTCATACATTGGCCAAGGTAACAACATCAGTAGCAATTTTATTTTAATTTGTAATATATTTACAGATATAGATTTTTGTGAAATATTATTGAATTGTAGATATTATAATTGATTGGGAGAATAGGAACCCTTAGTAAAAAACCCAGCCCTCAGAATACTGATTAATCCAATTACTTATTAGGCTGGTAGCTTTTTAATGCAGAAAAACTGATACAAATGAATGAATCATTACATAATGTTATTTAAAATAAACGATTTGTAACTAAAAAGTATCATTTTACAGATTCATAAAATGCTGTACTTTCAAACCTAGGTACATATTTATACAAAAAGTACTTTATTTCCATTCTTTGTTCCATCCTACTTTACTGAAGTTCAGGTTTTTTGATAATGTATTTTGTTTTTTAATTCAGGCATTACATAGCGGATACAGCATTGACAAGATTCATCAACTCACAGACATTGATAAATGGTTTCTGTACAAACTGAAAAATATTGTAGACTTGGAGGACAAGATATTGAAATATGCTGAGTAAGTATATTTTGTTATTTGTAGTGCCAGTGAAAAATATTTTAAAAAGGTAAATTCTTTATACTGCCAATTTTTAAATAATCTTTTGATGAGGATTATGTCTTCTCTGATACGCAGTTATCTCTAACTTTCAGTTTATATGTAGGAAAGTGGATTCTTTGGAATTGTAAATAATTTGTTTTTCCTTTAGTGGAAAAATAACTAAAGAGTGATTAAAGTTTATAACCACAATGTTGGATAATTTTGTTTTATAACTGATAATTTTACATCAGATACTTGAAGAATGGAATTGATCTGACAAGAGAGGATGAGAGAGAGTTGTTGCTCCATGCTAAACAGGCTGGTTTCTCAGACAGTCAGATAGGACGACTACTTGGCATGACCGAGTCAGAGTTCAGAAAACTTAGAATAAACAAGGCAATCAAGCCTTGGATAAAACAGGTATGAATGAAATATTCCTTAATCCATAAACAGTACTTTAAAAATAAGTTATTTATACAGTATTAATACATGAGTAAGGTAACCTCTACTGTTTTTCCCAAGGGTTCCTTTTAATGATAGAGCAAGGTAATTTTTAGATAACCTTACCTAGAACAGTAAAAGACATACAATATTGTCTGGTTTACCAGTCATTAACTGAGACATAAAATAGAACATGTGCAAGATTTTTTGAGTTATCCAACATTTAATTTTAACAATGGTATAATAATTATAAAGTAAATGTGAATAATTAGCATAAATGTTTCTCTCTTTATCTTCTGCAGATAGACACAATGGCAGCTGAGTATCCAGCTAAAACAAATTATCTGTACTGTTCCTACAATGGAATGGTAAGTGCATTGTTCTATCATAATAAAAATCTTTGACTCAATCCAGTCTGGCTTGTCCACCCTTTCCCAAATTCCTGTCATCTCAGCTCTTTCCTACCGTTGTCCCATTTTTGCCACTCGTCTCTACATTTATACTCCAGTTAGATAATCAGATCTAAAGTGTAATTTTAAAATTAAAATGTTTCAGGAACATGACTTGGACTTCAATGACCATGGAGTGATGGTAATGGGGTGTGGACCATATCATATAGGAAGCAGTGTAGAGTTTGACTGGTGTGCTGTCTCATGTATCAGAACCCTCAGAGAACTTGGTCAGAAAACTGTATGTTTAAACCTCTTTATTGATATGGTATTTGTTATATTATTATTATTATTATTATTATTATTATTATTATTATTATTATTATTATTATTATTATTATTATTATTATTATTATTATTATTTTTTTTTTTTTTTTTTTTTTTTTTTTTATGGGTATTTACTTTATAATTTAATTTTAAAATTTAAATGTATATATTTAAAATGTTTATTTACTGCAGGTTGTTGTAAATCATAACCCAGAGACAGTGAGTACAGACTTTGATGAATGTGACAGACTGTATTTTGAAGAGTTATCTTTAGAGCGGGTTCTTGACATCTTTCAGCAAGAGGTTTGATTTTAACTTTTTTATTTTCTAAAATAACATTCCAGGAACATGATTATAGTTAGTGAAGTTAGAAAATTCCAACAAATTATTTTCCTTTTGTGTTCTTGGTGTCCATGAATATCTATTTGGCTACTTCTTCCAATTCTTGACTGTTACTCATGTCATGTAGATATATTTTTTTCTTGTCAGTATAAAATTGTATACAGATTCCATGCTCATAATTACTAAAAGCAGTTTGTGGAGATGAAGGATTCCAAGAGATGAGAAGGTTCATGGTCTAAAGGTTTGATGACTCCTGCTCTAGAGTTTCAGTGAGAAAAGTCAACTTTGAATAAAATATTTTGGGTTCTAATTGATTGAATATAGGTTTCATATAGCTATACATTTTTGTTATTATTATTTTGATTATATTACTATTTTATATATTTATATATATTTTTCATAATTATAAATTTTCAGAAATGTAAAGGAGCTATTGTATCTGTTGGTGGACAGATTCCAAACAATTTGGCTCTACCTCTGTATGAGAATGGCGTCAACATCCTTGGAACAAATCCCAAACAGATTGACAATGCAGAGAACCGATCTGTGTTTTCTAATATCTGTGATGAGCTCAGCATTCATCAACCAGAATGGAGATCTCTGACAACCCTGGTGAATTCTCTTAATATGATACAGATCTGAGAAAACAAACAGCTGTTAAATAAGTCTTTATTTTATTATGAATTAATGTTTTCTTTTTTTCATTTATTACGTTTTAATTAATTCATGGATGTTGGTAGCTCAGTTGTGGAGGACTGTCAGTGGTTACATTGGTCAGTTGCTTCATTACTGGCTTTAGAATTATTTTCTGTTTATGTCTATAAATATATGTTTTGTTAGTGAAGAAAGAAAATCACATGACTCAGCATCAACTTCGAGGCAATAATTGACACCCTGGAAAAAAAATTAAACTTGCATCCAAAATCATTATTTTACAGACTCACTTCATGTCTCCCAGCTTTACTCAGCATGATACTGGAACATTTTTAATTGGGTTGGGGATATGAATAATTTTTATTACTATTATTTCTTTTCTAAAAAGAAAAAAACATTTGCATTTTGTTAGGCATTAGTGGCAATGAGACACCTAGCTGCTAAGGCTGCAATGAATTTGTCTCATGGCAACATGGGCATTCCATACAGTGATTGAACAGTGAACATTGACAGTGGATTTTGACAGTGCATGACATTTTGATGGATTGTCCTAATTTATATCCACTGATGAAATATTTTTGAAACTATGGATGAGATTGAATCATTTCATTTTCATCCACATCTTCTTTTAAAGTTTTTAATTAAAAATAATTTGATGATAATATTAAATTCTTTGCCATTTAATTATTTTAAATTCACCAGTTTAAAAACACAGTTAACCAGATATCCATTCCTTGCTGATAATTCCTTGAACCTGTTTATTCAAACTAGGATGAAGCTCTTGACTTTGCCGCTACAGTGGGTTATCCCTGTCTACTGAGACCATCTTACATTCTCAGTGGGTCGGCCATGAATGTGGCATATACTCCAGACCAGCTGAAAGGTTACCTCAAACAAGCTGCTCAGATTTCAAATAAATTCCCAGTGGTGATTACAAAGTTCTATGTAGGAGCACGAGAGGTTGAGATGGATGCAGTGGCTGCTGACGGCAAGGTATCAGTTGTGATGTCAAAAAAAGAAAAAACTTACTTTGTTTCTTGAATTGTTATTTATTTTTCTTATATTTAGATTTTGTTATTACGCGTGAATTGTATGTTCTGTTATAATTAATACATTTTTTTCCCTTCTTTTTATTATAAATGGAGAACAAAGAACCTGTAAAAAATTTAATCATTTTAATCTTTCAAATAATTCTAGCATGTATACAGTATCTGAATTTGGTTGTATTTTAATTTAATTTTTTTTTTTTTCTTAATTGTTTATTACTATTATTATTATTATTATTATTATTATTATTACTGTTATTATTTTAAAGTGAATGACATTTTTAAAATATATAATAAAATTTATTCTAGATAAACATTTACAGGATTTACAGACAATAATTTAATAATGTGATACAGAAAAGATTATATGAAATAAGTGAGGTAAACAGAAAAGAAAACCAGTAGTTTGATATGGAAAATATTATTTTATGATTACTGTCAAGTAAAAGAAAATTGATAATGATTATGTCACAGTAAGATGTAGAAAGTATTGTTTTGTTGTGTTAGGTGGTGACACATGCTATGTGTGAACATGTGGAGAATGCTGGAGTACACAGTGGAGATGCTACTCTCATACTGCCAACACAAACTATCATGAAGAGGCTCTTGAAATTGCAAGTTTACATGCTTAATTTCAAGTTCAGATATTACTTTATGAATTTATACATTAAATTTCACATCAAAAACTAGATTGAGATGCAACTCTAGGTCAAGTCCATCTGCGATGATACTAATATAGCCTAATTTGTATTTTATTAAAATAGTTATTGTTTATTTGCTAATAATAAATTGGTTTAATGATATAATTAACGAGCTATTTTACTTTTTCTCCTTTATATATACACACAAACATATATATAAAAACAAATCTAAAACATACTAAATATATTTCTTAACTTTATAATAAGTAATTTAAAGTGGTATTTGCATGCTATAAACTTACTTTATTTTTAGCATCTTTATGGAGAAACTTTTGTGTCACACTTAATAATAGTTAGATTATAATTAATACTTAAATTGATAAATAAATATTCTTTACTTTGTAACAAAATTTTATATAATTTTTTTCAGATCAGAGGAGCTACAAGTAAAATTGCTAACAAGTTTGAAATCACTGGTCCTTTTAACATTCAGTTTCTTGTCAAGGATAATGATGTCAGGGTAGAATATTTATCTTGTTTTATCTTAAAACAGAATCTGAATATTTATGTAGTGGTTTGGATTGCAGTTTAAGCAGCAAGGCACCGATTTGATGACATAATCAGTCCTGATTTGACAATATATGCTATATTAACACTTCATTGAAGGTGAATGTGTGTGTTTAACATGCAGTTTTAATTTGCATATAGATTCCTATCTTATAACATATAAGAATAGTTTATTAATTGGTTTTGTATTTGAAATGAGTACTATAAGCGAACTTTTAATAATAATATATACTGGTTCTCGTTTTATCAATACATGTTAGTTTTGGTTTACTTTTAGGTGATTGAACTGAATCTGCGAGCAGCTAGATCCTGTCCTTTTGTATCCAAGACAATAGGAACAGATTTCATTGCCACAGCAACCAGAGTGATGCTAGGTGAAGAACTGAACTTGGCAGAGCTACCTACTCTTGATAACCCACACAATCCAACTACATATGTTGGAATCAAGGTAAATATTTTAAAGTTTTAAATTAACTGGATCTGTCTAAAAATAATTTTAATTGAATGAAATGATCTTTTATAAATTATATTAGATGTAAATTATTATATGTAACATTGTATTTTTTGAAAAGGTATTATTTTCTCTAGATTAATTCAAAACAGTAATAACATTAACTTATATATACTACAATGTGTAGACATCAAGATTTTAATTTTTACAGGCTCCAATGTTTTCCTGGCCTCGACTCAGGGATGCTGATCCTCTCCTCAAATGTGAAATGGCTTCAACAGGGGAGGTAAGCAAGATGAAAATAATTCAAGTTATTTGTAATTTATATTTAAGTTTCTGTTTATATTTGCCTGTTCTGGTTTATTATAAAGAATAAAAAACCAAATGCTTTTGAAGTAATTGATAACAAATTAAAACTGTTGAATGTACTAATTCATTGAGTTATAGTAAAATGTTCAAAATTTCAATAGAAGTTGCAGTTTTCAGGATAGTAAAATAGTTTTAGTCTTTTTATTATATATTTTAATTACATTTTAATTGAAGACTTTTCAGTGTAGAACAATAAACATTTATTAAACATATTTAATAAGAATAAACTCATTCATTCAGGTTGCCTGTTTTGGAAGAACCAAATACACAGCATTCCTGAAGGCTCTGATGTCTGCTGGTTTCAAGATGCCTAAAGATGGCGGCAGTGTTCTGGTGGGTGTTCAGAAGTCTTTCTTGCCTCACTTTCTACCCATTGCCAAGAGATTGTCCACACTGGGTTACCAGGTAAGAAACACTTTTTATTTTTGTTTAGTTTTAATAACAGATTCCGTCGGACATTGTCACAGTTTGACTAACAGTAATAGACTGAAATATAATTGGTACAGGTCAGAAATTTTATAGAACTGTTATCATGTCTTTTGCTAAAAATCAGATTGCTAATCAAATAATAACTATCTATTGTGCATTAATAATTACGAGTTATTGAGATAATTATTAAGTTATGCAGTAACATATTATGGTTGTATATTAATTTCAGATTTATGCCATATGTTGCTTTATAACTATTTGATTTATTATGCACAGTATAATATTAATTTCAGATATATGCCACTGACAAGACAGCGGAATATTTGAACATTCACTACATACCCACTCAGACTGTCAGCTGGCCAGTCTCAGAGGATCATAGTGGTTTTCCTGTCGCTACAAAGTATATTTCACAATTTAGTATTATTTTTATTTTATTTTTACAGAGAGGTATTTGTATTCAGTGAGAATTTAAACAAAATCTATCTATTTAACCATTATTTATTTATATCTTAATGCTAACATGCTTATTAAAATTCTTACTCTCTAATTTATTGCTTAATTATTATTAATTAAGTCTAGAGATGTGTTTAATTTTCAGGCTGATAGAAGATAAAATGATTGATCTGGTAGTAAACCTCCCAAATCATCAGACAAAATACATCACAGATAATTATGTCATCCGCCGGGCAGCCATTGACTGTGCTGTTCCTCTCATAACAAATTTTGAGGTGAGTTCTAAGCATTTTATCATTAAAACTACAGGTTTTTCTTTATATTAAAAACATTAAATATGTTATCGTTTGTTTTCAGATCACCAACTTGTTGATAAAATTTCAGAATTACTCCAATTTATCATGAAAAAATATATATTTTCATATAACCAGTTTGTCAAATCTTGAGAATTTGATATGATGATACATATACACTGTATTATTTTATATCACCAAATAGGTATTAGAATCAATGAGTTATTTAAACATGATACAGAAGTGTTAACATTAGAAGTTATATGAACTTGATATCTATGTGTTATCAAGTTGCTGTTTATTTTCAGGTCACCAAGTTGTTGGTAGAGTCTCTCGACTATGTTGGACATGTGAAGGCAACAAGTTTATTTGACTATTTGAAACCCAGGTCCAAACGTCATGCCCACAACTGAAACAAATCTATTTTCTGATAGAGCTTTACGTTCTATAATAATACTGCTCAAAACAATTACTTTGCATTAAATCATTTTTGTAATTCATGTTTAAAAAAAAAAATAATAATAAAAAAAAAAAGGTAAACTGAACAAAGTGGAATTGCTTTTATAACTGCACATATGACAGTGTAGCTGATAGGGGTTAGTTTATGTACAAACTGTTGTTGAAGTTTTTGTGGTCCATTAAGGAATGTTTCTTAAAAATTGACATGTTTTGAAATTATTTTCTTCTTATACATTGATTCATGGCTAAGAAAAAAATGGTGCTTACTATTTTTTTGGAATTGTTGAATGATATTTATCAATTTCTGATGTCATTATATGTTATTCTAGATTCATATAATGCTATACATTTTTTGATGACTGTTATGACAATTATTGACTAGTATCAGTATTTTGTATGCATTTATCATGAAAAAATTATTTTTCTTTTTGGGAAAGGAATAGCCTGTGTATATATATATATATAGGTTATATATAAATAAATATATTAAATTGCAATATTTAATCCCTATACAGACTAAAATTTCCATAAAAAGTAATATATTTTTATGGAAAATACGTATTTTGGCAATTTTTTTTACACTACTTGCAATTTCTTAACTTTGCAGTTTTATTTTCATTGGAACAATTGGGTGCTTCTTTTTGTAATGGCTAATTCAACTTCTTTCCAGTAGTGAAAAATAAGAAAACATTAAAACTTGGTAAGATTGGTGAAGAATCCATGTTTCAAACATTTGTTTATCTTATTAATTGCAGAAATGTCAAAGTTCTTTGTATTTCATATCTTTCTTTCCTGTTATGATGAATTTCAAACACACAATTTGATCCATGATCAAAATTTTACAGGCATTCGGGAAATATACTAAATATGTTGTCATGCATTTTCACTGAAACATAGAAAGCTGTTATTTTTTTATTATTTTAATGTAAACACACACCTGTACATGTGTGTTCACGCACACATATAAATCTGTATCAAGTAATTTGGTTTTGGAGGATGTAATCTCAGAGAGCAATGTTCTATTTTTATATATTAACTTTGTATTTATTGTCTTTATATTTTTTAAAGATGCATTTATTACTTTTTCTCTTTTTTTTTGTTAGGAAGGTTGTTATTTTATTATTATTTTACATTTTACCTTTATTGATTACCTTTGCATTTACACTACTGCATGGAGCAGTAAAATATGTGCTAAAAAAAAGCAACATTTACATATGTTTAGAAATTATATTAGAATATATTAGTTAATAATATTCCTTTCAACTTATATTAACCTTTAATGCTTACATTCATGAAGTAGCATTTTCACTCTGTTTAAATTTTGAAAATTGTAGTTATTTTTATGGATTTGGTGTTGTGATCATATTTACACTTTATAATTGTTTAATATTTGAAAATGAGAACACCTAAGGTTCTTAGCTAATATATAATGGTTGATTGATTGTGTATGCATGAATGTGGGTAATGCAGCATTGTTGTTAAGCAGTCTTAGAAAAGGTTTCAAAATTTATTTTTATTTTTATTTTTTTTAAATTTAGAAATGCTTTATATATATAAATTTATAATAAAGCATTTCTAAATTTAAAACAAAAGTCAAAAATATATATATAAAAATTCATGGATCATTAAATAAATGTTCTAATACAGCATATTTAATAATGCTCTAAAAACACATAGTGAATATTTAAGACAATGTCGATATTTCAAGACTATTTCATATTTTAACAAATTTGTGCAGCATTATTACGCCATGATTCAATACCAGGGATATTATTATGAACATCAGATACCTTTTCTTTAAGTATATCCATAATATTTAGAAAGAGATAAAATGGATACAAGTGTATATTAATTAATTTAGTTTATTTAGCTTGAATTTTTAGTTTCAGTCCCTTCATCATCTTAAAAATCAACTAAAATTTTATCTTTTTTGTCAGTTACAGTTTTGTTTAATAAAATATTATATATGAAATATATAAAAAACAATGATTAGTTCACTTATTTTGTTGTTTGTTTAGTATTTTTAACATTATATATTATACTGTTGTTGAGGTAATCAATTCTGTGTTCTTTCTTTTTATATATATTCCCTGAATAAAATTTACAGTATTAATAGCATTTAAATCTTTGTTTACAATTCAAATATACTTCTAAACTTTGCATAACATATCTTCGGTATTTAAATATTTTAAAATAAATTGCTTTAAGGTAAACAAAACACACTATAATGCAGTAAGGACATACGACACAGATTTAGTACTTTATTATAACCCTAATCTGGGTGGTGATTTTGGAAGACAAACAGAATTATGAAGACATTTGGAGCCACAAACAACCTAGTGCTAAAAGCTGTCATGTAAAAAAGCAGATGGGTATATTAGGACAATGAGATAAGAACAAAGCTTTCATAGAAGAACTTTGTAATAGGTACAACATCAAAACCAGCTAATCTTATCACATCTCAAGGAACATTATTTTTTCTTGTAAAGAATCCTAACAGAAAAGAAGATTGGAATTTCTTCACTTGCACCTTTGCTGCAAAATTGTGTGTTCTTGCTAAGTCATCAGGATCTCATCTCTACTATGTCTGTAAATATCACCAGAAACCTAATCTAAAGCTTAAGCATGTTGAAATGTCCTAGTGATAATATAACAGCAATGGATTGGTACTGACAGAAAACTGACTGCCATAACACAAATTTTCATTTATTGAAAAATTCCAAAGTGCATACATGATGGACCTAAAATCATTAATGAAGCTTTTAGAAGAAACTATTTTAACAAGAACCTGTACAGGAGTGTTCAGTGGGAAAGTAAGTAGGCCATATTCCATCCATCGTGTATCAGAAACTTACAGAAATATCAACATTGTTTAGTAAGTGATTGAAGAATAATTAATATTTTGACAACGGTACATGATAGAGCAAGCAAGTCCTCAACTATCTAAAGAATTAATCCATGGAAATTAAAAAAAGTCTATGGATTGACCTGATTCAGATGAACATGAAGACAACCATATCTATTTCATGCATCACCATGGACCTGCTGTTTAACTGGAGGCAACAACAAATGTTGGATCCTTTGCATCATCTACACACCATCTCTTGAAATTTCCACCCAGATGTAAAGCATCAGCTCTCATGACATTTCTGAAATAACTGGACTGTTGAAAGGGAAAATACTAAGACTTTAAGTTATTAGACTTTGTAAATAAGTGAACATGTTATATATTGTAAGTTCCTTCTGAGCAATATTGATACCAGATACTTTTGTCTCATAATTTATGGGGATGTTCTTTTATACGCCGGAGTATGATGCTTTTTGTGGTCAGCCAGGTCCACTTTAAGTGTGTTTTACAACTGAACTGAAAATAGTAAACTTAGGCATTTATTATATTGTAGGTAATATCTTGGAGTTTAATTTTGACTTGATGTCATTTCAATATCTTCTGCTCAAACTGTTCATTACGGATGTCAACTTGTCAACTAGGTCACTTGTGATAAATATGGTCATTATGACACATTCACAGTCGCCATCTCTGGTTACACCAAAAATTCGACCTGCTTTTCAGTCAGGTCTATGGACATGAGTGAAACTGACATCAAACACCACCAATGATGCGACTGGATCTGCCCACGTACATTCCATCACAGGCCACGGGCAATTGATGTTGTGTCTTTCTTGATCTAGCAAGTTTTAGAAAGTTTCTCTAACTTGTGTTTAGCAGTACATTTTCTGCTTAAAAGTTTGATTTGTACAACAAAATACAGTAACATAAAACATGATTCATGTTTAGACACTTGGAATTTCTGTGACATTAAAGTTTACCTCTAACTACTAGCAAAGTGTTACCTTTTGATGCAGGTGAGTCGTTTCAGATTTATAGGTACATAAACACACAAGAAAGAAGGGTAGTACAATCAAAATAGGCAGCATTGTCTAAATATACAGGTGAAATTATTCACAAATACAGCCTAGGGTACTATTCTTTTTATTGAAAAAAAAAAAAAAAAAAACTTTTTGATGTTATGAGTCATATGTACATGAATAAAATCATAATAAAATGCAAATAAGTAAACAAATAATAGTTATAGTAGTAGCAGCAGCAGCAGTAGTAGTAGTAATGATGATGATAAAATATAATTTCACGTTATTGGAGTTGTGTTTTATATTAATTTTTGAATTTGTCAACATTATTAATATTCCACATTTTCTGATCAATGAAAAATATTTATAACTGCAAAGAGTAAATCTATTAAAATTCCAGTATGCGAATTAATCATATAATGTCTTCTAATTGTAATACATATTCAGAAATGCACATTGTGTAAACATTATCTTAGTAACAGAGGGAGGATAGATGGACAAATAATCAATGTCTAGTTTGGTTTAGAAATACATTGTGGGGGAAGGAATCTGCTAGAAATGATCTACACATTACAAAGTTACTTTGCTTAATTGCTAATTTCGTTTCATGCAGATTAACTATTCAAAGCAAATAAAACAAAATTTGCGACATCAATAACAAGTTTTATTTTTTGTTCACTTGAGTTCAGGATGAGTTTTAACAATTAGTCTTTCTTTTGCAATGACTTCAATGATACTTGTATTGTCAAAACTAATTTTATATTGTTACATGTGGTACTTTTCTTATTAACTTCCTTTTTACTTAATTCCAACCTTTACTATTAATGAAGTGTAACAGTAAAATAAAAAAGTAATGCATAGAGCTCCCACTTCCCACAAATAATAATACAGAAATGAAGAAAGAAAGAAGAAAAATATATAATAATAAAAAAATAGATCTTCATGTATTGTTTCATGTACAAAGTTATATTATTTGGAAGGGCCAGGGATACGCTCATGCATTATCCTATCTTTTTCTCATATAAGAATTTTGTTTAATGATATATTAAAAGACAATGCTTTATGATAAAATAAAAGAGAAAAACTGTCCCAATATAAAGTTCATTTTTATTAACAACAAGAGCAACAACAACAACAAACGAAGAATAAAAAAAGAAACACATTTACATAGACTTTTGATAAACCAGTCTCGGCTCTAGCTGGACCAGTGACAAAACTGAGTACCTCTTGATTACTAGAAAATGTTCAATATATAAAGGTGCTGATGGTGCACCTAAAAGTAAATATCCTAATGGAGATATGACAATTGTTTCTCCATCACATTCTTTAGAACACAATGACTTCTTAATATAGGACAGGGTATTAAATGTGAAATTATAAATTTTATTTCTGTAGTTAATATTATTAATATAATTGTCATCTACTTAGATGAAGTGATTATAACTTAGGTGTGTAAGATATTAATTTTTATGCATGTCTTACGACAAGGTTGTGTGTGTGTGTGTGTGTGTGTGTGTGTGTGTGTGTGTGTGTGTGTGTTGAAACGACTGCTACCTCAATTTAGAAAAACATAAAAATATGATAAAATATATATGGATTGCTTGGTTCATTATTAACAAATGGTTTCTAAATATGTATAGAATTATATTTTATTTACTTACAGGTGAAAATTATTTAAGTGGGCTTCGTAAAAGAACTTGAAAATCATGTAAGTAAAGTTCATATTTAACATAGGAAAACAAATCAATAAAATAAAATAAAATATTGCTATGCAGCTGGTTGCATAATAAATGATTACGTAATTTATATTTCAGGCTGGGTTCTATGATAGAAGCCTTCTCAAAGTTGTCAGTTTCAAAGGGGGCTACAGACGATGATGGAATTGATCAACTGCATCATTTAGCTTCAGTGGGCATTTTCATTGCATTTGCTGCCTTTTCAGGCGCCAAGAACTATGTAGGTGACCCGATCCATTGCTGGTATCCAGCCCATTTCAAAACATCTCACAGGAAGTATGCAGAAAACTACTGCTTCATTAATCACATGTACAATGTGCCCATGGATGAACCAATACCAGTAGAGGTACACAAACGATTTGAAAGGGATATCAGCTTCTACCGATGGGTGCCCGTTTTATTTCTATTCCAGGCTCTGCTTTTCAAGTTTCCAAACATCATTTGGAAAGAACTGAAAACCTATTCCGGTATCAATGTCACCAAGATCGTTAGAATGGCTGAAGAAACGATGATATCTCCCCCAAAAGAAAGAAGTAAAAAAATAAAACAGATTGCCACTTTCGTAAAAAATTGGCTTATGGCTTACAGGGATTACAAATACAACGTTTTAATCCGAGTAAGAAAGAAGGTTTCGGGTGTCGTCTGCTTTATGTTTGGTAAACGACAAGGAACCTATCTGACAGGATTGTACCTGTTCTGTAAACTTCTCTATTGCGCTAACGTCATTGGACAGTTCTTCATGCTAACCAAATTCTTAGACATCGGTTTCAGCACGTACGGATTTCAGATTATAAGCATCTTGACCCAGCAGGGATCTTGGGAAGACCTGAACTCGTTTCCTCGGATAGCCATGTGTGATTTCGAGATACGACAGCTTCAGAATATTCAGCGATATACGCTTCAGTGCGTTCTTTCCATCAACTTGTTTGTAGAAAAAATGTACGCCTTCACCTGGTTCTGGCTGTTTCTCCTGTCCATTGTAACAATCGTTAATTTCTTCTTTTGGATTTTTAACATCTGTTTCAGAAAACGGCGGGAAGAATTCATTCAGAAACACATCGACCTGTTGAACGCAGACAACACGAGCAGCGAGCGGAAGTTGTTCCGCAAGTTCGTCAGAGAATACCTCCGAGACGACGGTGTATTCCTAGTTCGGGCTGTTCGTAAAAATGTTGGCGACATGTTAGCTCTAGATCTCGTAAAACAACTGTGGGAAGATTTCCAGGAACTACACGAGTTCGACAAACCAGAGGAGGAGGAAAAACTAAAAAAGAATGGATAGACACTTTATACGTAAATATATATAAATGTAACAGAAGAAAACTATAATTAGCATGGACCAATGATTTTTTGATTTTTTAATAATAAAAATAGGATAATGTTTGTATACATAACTGTTCATGTTTTAGAAGTTGAATGCTTTTTGTTTTAACGAAAAAGAGTGAAAATTTAATTTTTAATAAAAATATTTATAAGGCCGATTGACGGACCTTTAAAATTTATTATTTTGTTTTTTAATTTTAAGCTTATAATGGATGTATCAAGGTAATCATTCAAATAACACGTGATCAGTTTGCCTTTTAGATATAAATACGGCCTCTAATGCATTGAAAATAGAAATAAGTATATAGTTATATATATATATATATATATATAAAAGAACAATAATGGTTTCAAGTATCGTTTTACAACTACGTACTAAGAACTGTCAGTTATGGAGTTTTAGTAGAGTAACGTGCCCACATTATGATTTGGTACCTAATGTAATGAGAATAGTCATCTTCATGTTCGCGCGCCAGTGTCAATGGAAATTCTTTATTTTATTTTATTTATTTATTTTTTTATTTTTTGGCTGGCGACGTCGTAATAATTCTGAAAACAAATATATAGTACGAAACAGGTACGAGATGGTATGACGTCAAAGTTAACAAAAAAAACAAAAAAAGGTTTTGACCTTTGCAGCAATTACTATGTATACGAGGCATTGATTAAATGACATATTTCCCCAAATTACTTTTAATAATCCATGTAAAATTAATTGCATTATGAAGGCACACGTATTTAAAAGTTTGTAAACACTAATCGGCGTTCGACGTTGCCCTCGATCGGAAGTTTCCGTGAGCTCACGGACATTTTTAAACTTCCAAATTAAATTATTTTGCGTCCATTTTTCAGAACTTTTTACGATTTACACTAATGAAGTTAAGAATTGTTGTTCATATTACCAAACCATGATGTCACGCGCCTTTTTAACTACTTTTTCAACTTCATCAAACTTTTCAAACTGGATTATTTTTGTTTAAATGCATGCATAATAAACTGAAATTATAATTCGGAATAAGATTAATTTAATGTATTAACTTTTGTAGTTGTCAATGTTCTCCCTGTCAGAACCCGGCAGAAAAGAACATTTAGGTGGGGTTTTTTAAATCGGCGAATTTGTTTTAGGCTTTTTACCGTGACGTAATTTGTGCCGTTACGAGTTATCGTTCCTATTGGTCCATGATACTATAAAATAATTACCGTATATACTTGTGTATAAGTCGAATTTTTGGGAGACTATATTAAGGTAATATTTTGGGGGTCGACTTATACATAGGTAATGCTTTTGTAGCTGTTGCTGAAGAGTCGCCATTTTGACTATTTTTTGCTACGGGATGCATCTAAAATTATCGCGGTCTTTCAGATTTTCAAAAGTATAATTTTATCATATAAAAATTTTTGAAAAATTAAATAACAAAACCAGCTATGAATGTAAAACATGATATTCTTCCGTTTAATGACATAAAAATACATTTTAAAGCAAGAAAACCGTCAGTATGGCGTTATGCTTTACGGCGTCTTGCATGATCTAGGAATGCAGACTTCTCTGCCAAATTGCACTAAATATCGGTCCTAATTTCATAAACAAAACTCACTTGTGTAATTGTAAAGAATTTGGTGAAATAATATTGCAATCGTCATTAATATCCACTACCGACTAATTTTGTAAATCATAGAACGGCTAAATATAACGGTAAGTTAGGTCTCCATGTTAGACCTATTACATTAAAGAGATACTATTTATGATACATTTAGGCTATAGCTTGTGTAATACATGCATTTACGTTATTATGGTATGTTCGTGCAAGTTACAGCTCGTGCAAGTTATGTTACAGTAGGCGTACAATGTAGGCCTTCATGGCACTGTCACACTGGTCTAAAAATAGTGACGGTGCCTGGAATCTACAGTCGACTTATACACAAGTAATACCTAAAATGACGCAATTTTTGGTCTTAAAATACACATCGACTTATACATAAGGTCGCCTTGTACACAAGTATATACGGTATATAATATGATATTAATTATATAAATTGTAAAAATATTTCTGTTAGTAATGCTTTTCCCTCATGAACAAACTGTATGGCTGTAACGGAGCTTTGATAACGGTGTTCCACAGAACATTCATAAACTATAATTCTTTTATGCCGTTTCTGATATTTATGTCCGATCAAATTTTTAAAGTATTTAATATTATTTTTTTTTATATTTAATTTTTAATTTATAAAAAGCAAACACATATTTTATAATATATTTATTTACTATGGTTTTATATGGTTGCTGTTGTTCTTGTTATTGTTGTTCACATTATGATTATTATTGTATTATTATAATTTTTATTATTATTTAATTTTCATCTGATATTGTAATATATATATCCTTATTATTTTTCCATTTTGGTTTCTGTATATATTTTAATGTAAAAATTATTGAATTATTTTAACCCAAAATATATAGGGTAGCACAAGACGCCCAGTTGAATCAAATGCCTAACTGGAAAATACAAAAGATCAAGTGATGCAGTCAGACAGGTAGATAATGAATCAGAAATTTCTTGCACCACTTGACCGACCTATATATATTTTATAATTATTTATTTTCTACACATAATTATCGTTATCTAATTTGATTCATTTAAACTCTGATCATAGCTAATTATACCTGTGTTACAGAATTTATGAAGATATAGCTGACAGTTTGTAAATATTTCATTCAATTGTTTTCAAATAATGAATTTTGATAACTGAAATTTATATATTTGCATGTATATGCACTAAATTATATTATGCATTTCTTATATATGTATTTCACTATTTTAATGGTTGACATCAAGGCTGTGATGACATCTTTATAACATAATAATTTCTCTTGCTTGTTAACTAACTTTATTTTATAAGAATATTTATTAACAAATACATTGTTATAATTTGAGCTAGTTTTTAGGTTGAACAGATATTTTACCAGAGTGGAAAATAAATAAAGTATGGCATATATATTTCATTTTAGTTTTATTTTATAACAAAGGAATATTAAATAACTGATACTGATTATTAACCTTGAATGTGTCACATATTCGTGAGTGTGTTTATATAATTATAAATAGTATGTATATGTTTATTTAATAATTTGCAAAAATGCTACAAAAACACAAATAAATACAAAATAATATAAAATCTGCTTCGTGTGGAGTTGTGAAAGTCTAAAATTATTTTTACTGTTCACTGTATAACTGATGTGAACTGTTTGATTGTTTACTAAATTGATAATGTGCAACAGTTCATGTACATAATTATAACAGTGGATATACAAATTTCTGGAAGTATAGCATTGTATGAGATGGAACAATCTTCTTACTGAAAAGAAAAAGTAAAAAAAGAAGTAACAACAACATCAGTGATAAAAATACAATTGGGATATTCACATGTTTATCAAAGCTAATATAGGTATTATTAATATTATTATTATTTTTATTTTACTGGCATCAGATTTATGTCTGAAATTTTGTTTGAGCTTTTGATATTTGAATATAGCTACTTGGCTGAAATTACTTCACAAGAACAGGAGACAACTTTAACACAATGCACAGAAGCAAAGAACCATTAGCTGAATTTATTGTTTTCAGATTTATTATCTATTTCTTTTCTATTTACAGTAAATATTGAGACATTTTCATTCTTGAAAGTCATAACAAAGGTTTATATCAGTTTCAGTCATTGTTAATCGAAAGATGAATCTTTTCTGTCACCCAACAACTGTATCAAATATATCTGTGTGTTTTGTTGACCATGACAAAATTAATATACCCCTTTCTAATTTATAGTGTTAACTAGTTTCTTTTTATCCTTACTCATATTATCATAAAGACCCATTAGTTGGGTGGGGGAACTATTAAATCAGTGTGGCTGGGTGGTTCTGACATTCTGCATGATGGTTCGTGGTTTTGGGTAAACAGTAACAATCCATTAACAATTGCCTTCTGGGCACCAGGACAGCCAGATAATTATCACAGTGAAAACTGCATTCATCTCAACAGATACCAATCGGGACACTGGTTCTGGAATGACTTTGACTGTCAGACGAAAATGTATGGCTTATGTGAGACAGAGTAAGTATCTAGCAAGTCAATATGATTAAGTGATTGCTCAAAATCACCAAGGAATTTTTAGATAGTTAAACAGAAAAACCTTCAAAGATAATTACTGTATGAAATGGTAATTAATAAAGTTAGTATCTATTTTTGCTACATTTTGACTTAACGTTTCTGCTCTCTCTACGAGCCTATTTATTTGCTTGTCCATTCATTGTCATTTTAAATCAGTTTTCAGATAAAAATACACGTTTACAGGTCAGTGGTGTTATTAGTTTTCATTACTGCGTTAGTGTAATGAAGAAATGAAGACAAAAAATATATATAATAGTTAATTACTGCACAATTGTTCATCTAACAGAATGAATTACTGTGGAAAATATTAACATTATTTCTGAACTTACATTTATGGCCAGTCATGAATGTCATTGTTTTATTTTTTATTTATTATTATTTTTTTATTTTTTTATTTTGACTTAATGAATAAAAAGTTACAATATTTAATTTTGTTCTTAAGAATTAAAATGTTCATTCATAGAATGAATAAATAATATCCCAGAGTTCAAAATTGTCCCATGTGAGTTTATAAAAACTGTGTTGTCAAAAGCTGAACATGCACAAAAACACTGTACATAGGGGCTGATCTAAACATGTTGTTAGGAGCTGTAGAATCTGTAATTGTAGTAGAAAAATCATTGAGGTTACATTATAAGCTGATAAATATTTATATTAAAAGTACTCTAATAAAATTTTAAAAAATTACATTAAATATTAATATTTACACATAAAATAGGCATATCACTCATTGTTACAACAGTTTAAGTTTTGAATTAATACAATTTAGATATTTTTGTTTTCAACATTCATTAATTTAGTACATAATAATTACACAGGCAAAATAATTAACTATTCTATTATTGCAAAGCTTTGCAAGCCATATTTGTCCTATAGGGATATCTTTAACTTAATAGGGTTTCTCTATAACTGAAATAAAAAGAATCATCTTCTGGTTAAATTATTTTTCATTGTAATATTATCCAGGGTATTGTGCACACCAGCAGACCTATTTTTACTGCTCAGTTTCACCCAGAAGCATTTGGTGGACTAGCAGATACAAAGCTATGTGAGAAATAAATAATTGTGAATAATTTTTTTTACATCCACTGAAATAAATGAAAACTTCGAAACTCTTCTCTTCATACATTGTAATACTTACAGGTAGTGGAAGCAGTGCTAAGAGATAGGTAAAAAGGGATTAGCTGAATTCACGAGCAAATAATCACTGACAGTCTACATCATTTTGTAAATCAACTGAAAGAGAACAGCCAAGATTACAAAAAGGCTTTTAGCTCTGTGTGCAAATTCAAACTTATTTTAAGAAAGGGCTAGAAGATGTGTGTATTAAATTCGTGAGAGACTATACACCAACATGTTGACAGTTCACCAAAGAAAGCAACATAATCTAAATAAAAAGAGGACTACTATAAAGAGATATCATATTACACAAGCATATTTTGGAACTTTATCTAGATTAAATTGAAAGCCCTGTGTAATTTAAATACCATAAATAAAAAAAGGTATCAATGTAAGAGAGAACAGAAAAATCACAGATGTGATTGAATACGTTAGAAGACAGAATTTGCCTGGGCAGGGCTTGTTACTAGATTATGCAATAATTCACTGATAGTTGACATCTGCATTTGGAAACTGGATGATGGGGAAATAATACACAGGAAGATAAATGAAATGAAGTTGATGTGTAATGGAAAGAAACCATCTTGCAGAGGATAGCATCACACTGAACAGCACACAAAGACTTTATCCAGACAAGGGATTCTAGTTGATTATAATGACTTCTCATTAATTTGAATATTCTTATGTTTTATAACAGTATTAAAGTAAATTTTGAAATAATAAAATTTGCTTTATTGAAATATTTATTGAATTTTTTTTTTTTTTTTGAAACATGTTGTCAAATCATTGGTGTGTAAATACAAAAGTTTATTTTCATTTTTTTTTTTTTATTCTTTCTTGATCTCATCAAAATAAAAAAGCTGTCAGTTAAACATGCGATGCCAGAAAAATATGAATTTATATTTATTTATAAAAAAAAATTATATTTAAGGTAACTATTTCAAAATATTTTGTTACAGGTATCAAAGATTTTGGTTCTGGGCAATGGTGGATTCTCCATTGGTCAGGCAGGTGAATTTGACTACAGCAGTTCTCAGGCTATCAATTATTTTCATTTAAATTTTCTTACCGATGTATCTGTAATTTAGCAAAATAATAAAACAAATTTGTTCAAGAAATTTACAGATAACTTACTTGTAATTTTAAAAATGTTGTTATTTAATTTATGTTGTTATTTAACTGATAAACTATATTTGGTAATGTATAGAAATTTCAGTTTTGTATTCTTCCTTGTTATTGTTTTGTATGTAACTGATAACCTATCCTAGAACAGTAAAGGACATACAGTATTGTCTGGTTTACCAGTTATTAACTGAGACATAAAATAGAACATGTTCATGATTCTTCTTTTTAATTTTAACTATTGGATAACTCTTATAACACTGAAAAAAACATTTGCATTTTGTTAGGCATTAGTGGCAATGAGACACCTAGCTGCTAAGGCTGCAATGAATTTGTCTCATGGCAACATGGGCATTCCATACAGTGATTGAACAGTGAACATTGACAGTGGATTTTGACAGTGCATGACATTTTGATGGATTGTCCTAATTTATATCCACTGATGAAATATTTTTGAAACTATGGATGAGATTGAATCATTTCATTTTCATCCACATCTTCTTTTAAAGTTTTTAATTAAAAATAATTTGATGATAATATTAAATTCTTTGCCATTTAATTATTTTAAATTCACCAGTTTAAAAACACAGTTAACCAGATATCCATTCCTTGCTGATAATTCCTTGAACCTGTTTATTCAAACTAGGATGAAGCTCTTGACTTTGCCGCTACAGTGGGTTATCCCTGTCTACTGAGACCATCTTACATTCTCAGTGGGTCGGCCATGAATGTGGCATATACTCCAGACCAGCTGAAAGGTTACCTCAAACAAGCTGCTCAGATTTCAAATAAATTCCCAGTGGTGATTACAAAGTTCTATGTAGGAGCACGAGAGGTTGAGATGGATGCAGTGGCTGACAAGGTATCAGTTGTGATGTCAAAAAAAGAAAAAACTTACTTTGTTTCTTGAATTGTTATTTATTTTTCTTATATTTAGATTTTGTTATTACGCGTGAATTGTATGTTCTGTTATAATTAATACATTTTTTTCCCTTCTTTTTATTATAAATGGAGAACAAAGAACCTGTAAAAAAATTTAATCATTTTAATCTTTCAAATAATTCTAGCATGTATACAGTATCTGAATTTGGTTGTATTTTAATTTTTAATTTTTTTTTTTTTTCTTAATTGTTTATTACTATTATTATTATTATTATTATTATTATTATTACTGTTATTATTTTAAAGTGAATGACATTTTTAAAATATATAATAAAATTTATTCTAGATAAACATTTACAGGATTTACAGACAGTAATTTAATAATGTGATACAGAAAAGATTATATGAAATAAGTGAGGTAAACAGAAAAGAAAACCAGTAGTTTGATATGGAAAATATTATTTTATGATTACTGTCAAGTAAAAGAAAATTGATAATGATTATGTCACAGTAAGATGTAGAAAGTATTGTTTTGTTGTGTTAGGTGGTGACACATGCTATGTGTGAACATGTGGAGAATGCTGGAGTACACAGTGGAGATGCTACTCTCATACTGCCAACACAAACTATCAGCGAAGAGGCTCTTGAAATTGCAAGTTTACATGCTTAATTTCAAGTTCAGATATTACTTTATGAATTTATACATTAAATTTCACATCAAAAACTAGATTGAGATGCAACTCTAGGTCAAGTCCATCTGCGATGATACTAATATAGCCTAATTTGTATTTTATTAAAATAGTTATTGTTTATTTGCTAATAATAAATTGGTTTAATGATATAATTAACGAGCTATTTTACTTTTTCTCCTTTATATATACACACAAACATATATATAAAAACAAATCTAAAACATACTAAATATATTTCTTAACTTTATAATAAGTAATTTAAAGTGGTATTTGCATGCTATAAACTTACTTTATTTTTAGCATCTTTATGGAGAAACTTTTGTGTCACACTTAATAATAGTTAGATTATAATTAATACTTAAATTGATAAATAAATATTCTTTACTTTGTAACAAAATTTTATATAATTTTTTTCAGATCAGAGGAGCTACAAGTAAAATTGCTAACAAGTTTGAAATCACTGGTCCTTTTAACATTCAGTTTCTTGTCAAGGATAATGATGTCAGGGTAGAATATTTATCTTGTTTTATCTTAAAACAGAATCTGAATATTTATGTAGTGGTTTGGATTGCAGTTTAAGCAGCAAGGCACCGATTTGATGACATAATCAGTCCTGATTTGACAATATATGCTATATTAACACTTCATTGAAGGTGAATGTGTGTGTTTAACATGCAGTTTTAATTTGCATATAGATTCCTATCTTATAACATATAAGAATAGTTTATTAATTGGTTTTGTATTTGAAATGAATGCTATAAGCGAACTTTTAATAATAATATATACTGGTTCTCGTTTTATCAATACATGTTAGTTTTGGTTTACTTTTAGGTGATTGAACTGAATCTGCGAGCAGCTAGATCCTGTCCTTTTGTATCCAAGACAATAGGAACAGATTTCATTGCCACAGCAACCAGAGTGATGCTAGGTGAAGAACTGAACTTGGCAGAGCTACCTACTCTTGAAAACCCACACAATCCAACTACATATGTTGAAATCAGGTAAATATTTTAAAGTTTTAAATTATTTGATATTGTCAAAAATAATTTTAGTTGATTGGTAGTTCATTTTGTAATATAAATAATGTTATTATTTTTTTTTTTTTCGCTGAATCATTTAAAAGAAATTACCAAATAAAAAGAAATGATGTTTTATAAATTATTACATGTCAAAAGAAGATATTAGCTCTTGACTCAGTGACACTGATCCTCTCCTCAAATGACAAACGGCTTCAACAGGGGAGGTAAGCATGAGGAGAATGAATTAAGTTATTTGTCATGATATATTTGACTTTTATCTTTTATACTTCCTGTTGATTGTTTTGTTTTATCTACTTTGGTTTATTATAAAGAAAAAGCAAAAAAGTATAGGAAGATAGACTTTCTTTTGTATTTGCAATAATTGATAAAAAGTTTTTGAATGTCCTGATTTGGTGAGTTATAGTAAAATTTTCAAAATTTCAATGGACAGTTGCAATTTTCTGGATAGTAAAATAAAGTTTTAGTCTTTTAATTGTTTATTATTTATTTTAATTACATTTTAATTGAAGACTTTTCAGTGTAGAACAATAAACATTTATTAAACATATTTAATAAGAATAAACTCATTCATTCAGGTTGCCTGTTTTGGAAGAACCAAATACACAGCATTCCTGAAGGCTCTGATGTCTGCTGGTTTCAAGATGCCTAAAGATGGTCGCAGTGTTCTGGTCTTTCTTGAAGTCTTTCTTGTCTCACTTTCTACCCATTGCCAAGAGATTGTCCACACTGGGTTACCAGGTAAGAAACACTTTTTATTTTTTTTTAGTTTTAATAACAGATTCCGTCAGACATTGTCACAGTTTGACTAACAGTAATAGACTGAAATATAATTGGTACAGGTCAGAAATTTTATAGAACTGTTATCATGTCTTTTGCTAAAAATCAGATTGCTAATCAAATAATAACTATCTATTGTGCATTAATAATTACGAGTTACTGAGATAATTATTAAGTTATGCAGTAACATATTATGGTTATATATTAATTTCAGATTTATGCCATATGTTGCTTTATAACTATTTGATTTATAATGCACAGTATTATATTAATTTCAGATATATGCCACTGACAAGACAGCGGAATATTTGAACATTCACTACATACCCACTCAGACTGTCAGCTGGCCAGTCTCAGAGGATCATAGTGGTTTTCCTGTCGCTACAAAGTATGTTTCACAATTTAGTATTATTTTTATTTGATTTTTACAGAGAGGTATTTGTATTCAGTGAGAATTTAAACAAAATCTATCTATTTAACCATTATTTATTTATATCTTAATGCTAACATGCTTATTAAAATTCTTACTCTCTAATTTATTGCTTAATTATTATTAATTAAGTCTAGAGATGTGTTTAATTTTCAGGCTGATAGAAGATAAAATGATTGATCTGGTAGTAAACCTCCCAAATCATCAGACAAAATACATCACAGATAATTATGTCATCTGCCAGGCAGCCATTGAAAAAAAAAGGTAAACTGAAAAAAGTCAAACTGCTTTTATAACTGCACATGTGTGAGTGCTGCTGAGAGGGGTTAGTTTATGTACAAACTGTTTTTAAAGTTTTCCTTTTCGGGAAAGCAGAAGCCTGAGTAAATATATATATATATATATATATATATAGCCTAAATAAAAATAAATATGTTAAATTACCATTGCAATGTTTACTCCAAATACGATGTACAATTTCCATAAAAATTTATTTATTTATATGGAAAATACATATTTTTGCATTTTTCGTACATTGAGTGCAAAATAAAAAACATATTAAAACTTGGTAAGATTGGTGAAGAATGCATGTTTCAAATATTTGTTTATCATATTAATTGCAGAAATGTCAAAGCTCTATAAAATTTGTTCTTTGTATTTCATATCTTTCTTTCCTGTTACAATAAACGTCAAACACACATTTCAAACAATTTGATCCAAGACCAAAATTTTATAGGCATTCTGGAAATATATTAAATATGTTGTCATGCATTTTCACTGAAACATAGAAAGCTGTTATTTTTTTATTATTTTAATGTAAACACACACCTGTACATGTGTGTTCACGCACACATATAAATCTGTATCAAGTAATTTGGTTTTGGAGGATGTAATCTCAGAGCAATGTTCTATTTTATATATTAACTTTGTATTTATTGTATTTATATTTTTTTAAAGATGCATTTTTTATTTTATTCTCACATTTTTTTTGTTTATTCTTGTAAGGTTGTTATTTTATTATTATGTTCATCTATTTTGTCAGTTACAGTTTTGTTTAATAAAATTTTGTACAAAATATTACATTTGAAATATATATAAAAGAATGATTAGTTTAGTTATCTGTTTCTTTAGTAATTTTATTTTTCAACATTATATATTATACTATTATTGAGGTAATAAATCTTGTGTTCTTTCTTTTTATATATCCCCTGAATAAAACTTACAATATTAACAGCATTTAAATTTTTGTTTACAATTCAAATATACTTCTAAACTTTGCATAACATACCTTCTGTATTTAAACATAAAGCTGAGGACAAATATATATTGTTTAATGTTTCTAGCATTGGTTTGGTTTCTTTTGTTTTCAGATTAGTTGAACTGTAACGTAAACTATAATTTTAAAAAGAAAAAAAAGACACAAACAAAAAAGATAGAATATATTCATTATTGTTCCAGGTAATGATGTTATTTTATTTGTAGAATGGTATAATAATAATAGTAGTAGTAATAAAATCTGTTAGATTGAAGATTTAATTATGATATTTTAGTGTTGATAATGCACAAAATAGTTTTGTCAAATCTATTGATAAATTGTTTATAAACTTGTTAGACTGAATATTTCTAACTCCATATTGGTCATTCTGTCTAATCATCCAATGGGTTTAACCTCACCATCTTCCATTTTGCTGATAAATAAATAACAAAATGTAATATATGGGTCATTCCATGTCAAATCACCCTCCAAAAAGCAACATTTCGTTCAAATTAATTTGACATAACTAGCACAAATCTCAAATATTATATTTTGTAGAGATAATGGGCCCAAATTTTACTTTTTGCCAAAAAAACATCTCTTTTTTTACCCTAATATCTTGATAACCAGGTCAGTTTGATGAAATTGATGTCATTTGGAAAGCTATTTTGATAAGAATCCCAAACCTCTCATAATTCGCTTATTATTTGATTGTGTGCTCCAAGTGACCTTGAAATGACATGAAGTCAAAATTAGACTTCAAGATATTACTTACAACATAAGAAAAATTGCAAGATGCAGTATTTTTAGTTTATTAGTAAAGTACACTTAAGTGGACATAGCTGAGCATAAAATGCACATTTTGCCATTTCAAATGCTTTAAGGTAAGCAAAACACTATAATGCAGTAGAGACATGTAACAGATGTAGTACTTTATTATAACCCTACTCTGGGTGGTGATTTTGGAAGACAGACAGGATTATGAAGAAATTTGGAGCCACAAACAACCTAGTGCTAAAAGCTGTCATGTAAAAAAGCAGATGGGTATATTAGGACAAAGAGATAAGAACAAAGCTTTCATAGAAGAACTTTGTAATAGGTACAACATCAAAACCAGCTAATCTTATCACATCTCAAGGAACATTATTTTTTCTTGTAAAGAATCCTAACAGAAAAGAAGATTGGAATTTCTTCACTTGCACCTTTGCTGCAAAATTGTGTGTTCTTACTAAGTCATCAGGATCTCATCTCTACTATGTCTGTAAATATCACCAGAAACCTAATCTAAAGCTTAAGCATGTTGAAATGTCCTAGTGATAATATAACAGCAATGGATTGGTACTGACAGAAAACTGACTGCCATAACACAAATTTTCATTTATTGAAAAATTCCAAAGTGCATACATGATGGACCTAAAATCATTAATGAAGCTTTTAGAAGAAACTATTTTAACAAGAACCTGTACAGGAGGAGTGTTCAGTGGGAAAGTAAGTAGGCCATATTCCATCCATCGTGTATCAGAAACTTACAGAAATATCAACATTGTTTAGTAAGTGATTGAAGAATAATTAATATTTTGACAACGGTACATGATAGAGCAAGCAAGTCCTCAACTATCTAAAGAATTAATCCATGGAAATTAAAAAAAGTCTATGGATTGACCTGATTCAGATGAACATGAAGACAACCATATCTATTTCATGCATCACCATGGACCTGCTGTTTAACTGGAGGCAACAACAGATGTTGGATCCTTTGCATCATCTACACACCATCTCTTGAAATTTCCACCCAGATGTAAAGCATCAGCTCTCATGACATTTCTGAAATAACTGGACTGTTGAAAGGGAAAATACTAAGACTTTAAGTTATTAGACTTTGTAAATAAGTGAACATGTTAAATATTGTAAGTTCCTTCTGACCAATATTGATACCAGATACTTTTGTCTCATAATTTATGGGGATGTTCTTTTATACGCCTGAGTATGATGCTTTTTATGGTCAGCCAGGTCCACTTTAAGTGTGTTTTACAAATGAACTGAAAATAGTAAACCTAGGCATTTATTATATTGTAGGTAATATCTTGGAGTTTAATTTTGACTTGATGTCATTTCAGTATCTTCTGCGCTTACAGTTTATTATGGGTGTCAAACTGTCAACTAGTTCAGTTATGATAAATATAGTAACGCTGTACATTTCACTGAGTTCACTGTCTCCGGTCGCACCAAAACAATCTACCTGCTTTTCAATCGGGTCTGTAAACATGGGTGAAACCGTCATCAAACATCACCGACCAATGAAATGACTGGATCTGCCCACGTACATTCCATCACAGGCCACGGGTCATTGATGTCGCGTCTTTCTTGATCTAGCAAGTTTTAGAAACTTTCTTTATCTTGTGTTTAGCGTTAGGTTTTTTGCTTAAAAGTTTATTTTATACGACAAAAGACGATAACATAAAACAATGATACATGTTTAGACACTTGGAATTTCTGTGACATTACAGTTTACCTGTAACTACTAGCGAAGTGTTACCTTCTGATATAGGTAACTCGAGGTAAGTCTTGTTTCAAATATATAGGTACATAAACATACGATGAACAAAATGGCCGATACCAGGTATCGTCTAAACGGAGAGGCGGAATTATTCACAAATACAGCCTAGGGTAGTATTATTTTTTACTGAAAAACCAACTGTTAATGTTATGATTGTCACATGTACATAAATATAATCATAAAATGGAAATAAATAAGTAAATAATAGTCGTAGTAACAGCAGAAACAGTAGTAATAATAATAATGATTATAAAATATAATTTCAGCTTATTAACTTTGTCAAAATTATTCATATTCCATATTTTCTGATCAGTGAAAAATATTTATAACTGCTAAAAGTAGATCTGTTCAATAACCTAAAATTACAGTACGCGAATGAATCACATACAGTATTCTAATTGTAATACATATTTTAAAAAAATGAACGTTACATAAACATTGTCTTAGTAACAGAGGTAGGATGAAGGGATGGATAATCATGAAGTCGAATTTAAAAAAAATAAAAAAATAAAAATAATGGACGTTAGGTGTGGGGATGAAACCTGCTAGAAACTATCTACACATTACAAACGTTACTTTGCTTAATTGTTAATTCCGTTTCGTGCAGATTAACTAATATCTCTTACACTCTAGATTAATCCAGATTAACCATTCAAAGCATTTCTTGTGACGTTAATCTTTTGTTCACTTTTGTCAGGACGAGTTTTTATTGTTAGAGGCAAATAGATTTAACAATTACTCTATTTTCTGCAACAATGAATTCAGTGTATACTTGTACTGTCAAAACTAATTTTATATAGTTATATGTGGTGCTGTTTTTATTAACCTACTTTTTACTAATTCCAGCCTCTACTAGTAATGACAAGAGCTCCCACTTCCCTTTCTTTAAACTGATTTCGTACATAAAAATGTATAACAAAATAATAATAATAATAATAATAATAATAATAATAAAAAAAAAAAAAAAAAAAAAAAGAGAAGACCATACGTATTTTAAATATTATAACTGATCAACAACATGATCTTCATCTATCAAAGTATATTTATGTATTGTTTACATGTACGAAGTTGTATTATTTGGAAGGGCCAGGGGTACGCTCGTACATTATTTTAAAATGTGTATTTATTTGTATAACGCATTTATTAATAAATACAGTTTTTATTTATAGCATAAAATAAGAAACTAACCACCAAAAGCTAAATACTGTTGACTTGCTGAATAGAAAATAATTGCACAGTTTATTTGGCTTTAACATAACTGGTCTTAAACATTTTGGCATATAAAAAGCCAAGTTAATAAACAGTGTAATTAATCCATAACAGCTCAAGCTTGTTTACTAAGGCTCAAGCTCAAGCTTGTTTACCTAGATTTAAATATGTTAGTTTGGTTTGTGACATTTGAATAATGTTTCTATGCAATTACACATGTATACCTCTCTGAGTCTCTCTCTCTCTTTCTGATATATGTATTTTGTTTAAAGATATATTTGTATATATATATATATATATTTTTTTTTTAAGTGTATTAAAAGACAATGCTTTATCATAAAAGAAAAGAGAAAAAAACCGTCCCAACATAAACAACAATAACAAAAAAAACAAAAACATTTACAAACACTTTTGGGTTCTACCAGTGACAAAACAGTAACTCCCGATTACTAGAAAATGTTAAAAATATAAAAGTGCTGATTGTACACATTGTTTATGATAATAAATATCCTAAGCGGAGATACGACAATTGTTTCTCTGTCAGGTTATCGGGAACAAAATGAATTCTTATCTGTTCACATAATTTCGAATCATAAATCAGTCAGTTTATTTTAAAAAGACGGCACCTTAGGTCAAATTTGTAAACAGAACTCATCGGTTTGTCAGACAGAATTATTTGATGTATAATAATAGGTACGTGAGATATAATCCATTCTTCCTCTTTCTATCTACATGAGCTGGCGCATAAATATTTTGTAACTAATGAAAAAGCTTCATGTTAGGAGGTTATTTTTCTAATATTAAGAATAACTTCTTCCATATTGCTATCCTCACATTGTAGAAATAAAAGATTTCTCGTAATGAATTAGTAAGACGGAAGGGCGTAACACTCGGGTGTTCATTAAATTTTGATTCTTATAATTTATTTATTTATTTTATTTGTTTGTTTATTTTCTTCCGAAGCAACCATGCATCTCTTTGAACAAGAAGTTGTATTAGAAAAACTATAAATTAAATTAGATAAGAATATTTCGTAATGGTAAAATAGTCTTTTTCCATTCTTCCGCGTCTACTCGTCTGACTGCTCAGCATGAAAATAAAAATTTCCATTTACCGTAGGGCATACTGGTAAACATGGTGACGTCTATCCATCAACCTCTTTTTCGTTACATTTCTAATCAGTGACCCGTGTCAAGCTAACGTAGACTGGTTTTGAGGCATTTTTGTTAGTTAACAATGTCAAGTGATCATTAAATTTATAAGAAAAGTGAAATTTCCAAATATCTGATAGAAACTGATTTAAACTTTTCTTCCAACAGTCTGAGTGTATTTCTTGCTGTTAACCACACCTTATCTTATATAACAAAAGAAACTGTTAGCGGAGGTAGTGGGATAGGCTTGATAACAGCTAAAACCTAAATTATAAACCATTCCTATTTATTTTCTAGGTGAAGTTAAAATAGTTAATTAAAGTCATATTTAATTTAAACTCTGATTTTTTTATTTTTTTTTTTTTTATTTGCTTAATTATATTTTTAACGTTATTCTCTCTTTTCTTTTCTTCTGCTTATTCATCCTATTCAAAATAAAAATACCAGTTCAGTAAAGCAAGTCATTACCAACTACTGAGTATATACATCTATAACAATTAACCTACATCTTCTTTTTCCCTCCTTTTGTTAAAAAAATAAGGTAAAAAAGAAAAAAAACTAATATATATATATTTTTTTTTAAATATTTTTTTGTTGTTGGATATAAATGAATAACCAGAGATACGGATTTTCTTTTATAAAAAGCACACAATGTGAGCTTTAGCAACTATTTTTCTCTGTAATTATGCATTATCTGACCCAGTTGGAGATAGGATCGGAGCTTTGTGGAAAGCTTTTCACAATAACAGTAGGTGGCAACGAATTAGACTTTATAAATAAACTGGATTTATTTGAAAATCAGCCTCATTAAAGAACCTCTGGCGATGACAACGTATAAATAATGATATATATCAAATATAACAATATTATTTTTAAAAAATCATACAAATTCATTTTCCTTTTTTTTTTTTTTTTTATTTTTTTTTTTTATATTCATAGGTAAAATTAAAACAACCCAAAACAAATATGAAAATGTTGATGATGACGATAATAAAAATATCATTAGCATGATCTTGTTTCTTAAACAAAAATAAAACCCAGTTATGTGGAAATCTATGTATTATGCAATATGCTAATTTATTTAGGCATATTTGATTAGTACCGGTAGGTTTCTGTCCAGTTTGATTTAGATCTATTCATTTCTGACTCAACATGACTGATGGTATTTAACTTGAGTAAGTAGATGCACATACTATTCAAATATTTTGGACAGTTTGTTATATTTTTTATAAATGACTGCATTAAATATGAAATTATCACTTCTTTTAATATTTAACAGTATTAATATAATTGTTATCTACTTAGATGAAGTGATTATAACTTACGGGTTTAAATATTGGTGGGTTTTTTTTGGTGTTGTTTTGTTACGATGAGGTATCTGTGTATGTTAAAGCGACTATTAGCGCAATTTAGAAAAACTAAAATATTGATTGTTTGGTTTGCTTTAACAAATGGTTTTTAAATATGCATATAATTATCTTGCATTTATTTACAGGTGAAAATTATTTGAAGTGGGCTTGTTGAAAAAACTCGATAGTCATGTAAGTATAGTTGATATTCACCGTACGTAAACAAATCAATAAAATAAAATATTGCTATGCAGCTGGTTGCATAATAAATGATTACGTAATTTATATTTCAGGCTGGGTTCTATGATAGAAGCCTTCTCAAAGTTGTCAGTTTCAAAAGGGGCTGAGGACGATGACGGAATCGATCAAATGCATCATTTAGCTTCAGTGGGCATTTTCATTGCATTTGCTGCCTTTTCAGGCGCCAAGAACTATGTAGGTGACCCGATCCATTGCTGGAATCCAGCCCATTTCGCGGGATCTCACAAAGAATATGCTGAAAACTACTGCTTCATTAGCCACATGTACAATGTGCCCATGGATGAACCAATACCAGTAGAGGTACACAAACGATTTGAAAGGGATATCAGCTTCTACCGATGGGTGCCCGTTTTATTTCTATTCCAGGCTCTGCTTTTCAAGTTTCCAAACATCATTTGGAAAGAACTGAAAACCTATTCCGGTATCAATGTCACCAAGATCGTTAGAATGGCTGAAGAAACGATGATGTCTCCCCCAAAAGAAAGAAGTAAAAAAATAAAACAGATTGCCACTTTCGTTAAAAATTGGCTCATGGCTTACAGGGAGTACAAATACAACATTTTAATCCGAGTAAGAAAGAAGGTTTCGGGTGTCGTCTGCTTTATGTTTGGCAAACGACAAGGAACCTATCTGACAGGATTGTACCTGTTCTGTAAACTTCTCTATTGCGCTAACGTCATTGGACAGTTCTTCATGCTAACCAAATTCTTAGACATCGATTTCAGCACGTACGGATTTCAGATTATAAGCATCTTGACCCAGCAGGGATCTTGGGAAGACCTGAACTCGTTTCCTCGGATAGCCATGTGTGATTTCGAGATACGACAGCTTCAGAATATTCAGCGATATACGCTTCAGTGCGTTCTTTCCATCAACTTGTTTGTAGAAAAAATGTACGCCTTCACCTGGTTCTGGCTGTTTCTCCTGTCCATTGTAACAATCGTTAATTTCTTCTTTTGGATTTTTAACATCTGTTTCAGAAAACGGCGGGAAGAATTCATTCAGAAACACATCGACCTGTTGAACGCAGACGACACGAGCAGCGAGCGGAAGTTGTTCCGCAAGTTCGTCAGAGAATACCTCCGAGACGACGGTGTATTCCTAGTTCGGGCTGTTCGTAAAAATGTTGGCGACATGTTAGCTCTAGATCTCGTAAAACAACTGTGGGAAGATTTCCAGGAACTACACGAGTTCGACAAACCAGAGGAGGATGAAAAGCCGAAAATGAATGGATAGACACTTTAGACATTGTAAATATATATATATAAATGTAAACACAAGAAAACTATAATGATATTAATTATATCAATTGTCAAAATATTTCTGTTAGTAATGCTTAGCGCTTATGAACAAACTGTATGATTGTAACGGAGCTTTGGTTATGGTGTTTCACGGGGCATTCATAGATTGTATAATTCTTTTATGCCGGTTCTGTTATTTTTTTTCCGATCAAATGTTTTAAGTATTTAATTTCTTACATTTTTAAAATTTAAAAAAAAAAATTTTATAATATATTTATTAATTATGGTTTTATATGGTTGCTACTGTTGTCGTTCACATTATTATTATTATTATTATTATTATTATTATTATTTAAGTTCTATCTTTTTTTTTTTTTTTTTTTTTTGGACTGAACACAATACTATGTTTTATGTAATCAGTTATTGGATTGATAGAGACGAAATCAAATTATACAGACACTAATCTTAGCTGGAAAAGAAACTTGTAAATAAGGAACTGGTTTATGATTTTATTTGCATTTATTTACATCGTTTTATTTTTTTTACATGTTTTTTATTTCGTTATTATTTATCATTTTGGTTTATATATATATTTTAAAGAAAAAAATTCATGAATTATTTTAACGCAAAATATATAGGGTAAGAAGACGCCAAGTGAAATACAACACCTAACCTAAACACAAGACGAGTGACGCGGCCAGGCAGATAGAGATAGAAAGAGAAATTTCTTGCACACTCGACCTTACCTATATATATTTATAAACTTTTTTTAATACATATTTTTCTTTATCTAATTTCATTTTTTAAACTCTGTTCAGGACTTAATTATACATGTGTTATAGAATTTATGAAGATTATAAATTGCGGTTTGTAAATATTTTGTTCAATTGTATTAAAAAAAATTATTTACATAACTGAAACATATAACATTTGCACAAATTATATTATGCATTTCTTACATATGTATTTCATTATTTTAATGGTTGACATCAAGGCTGTGATGACATCTTTATAACATAATAATTTCTCTTGCTTGTTAACTAACTTTATTTTATAAGAATCTTTATTAACAAATACACATTTATAATTTTACCTACTTTTTAGCTTGAACACATATTTTACCAGAGTGGAAAATAAATAAAGTATATATATTTTGTTTTAGTGTTGTCCTATAATAAAGAAATCTTAAATAACTGAAACGGTACATATGGGAAAAAAACTGATTGTTAACATCGAACGTGTCTCTGTTTATTTTAAGTGTGTTTATATAATTATAAATAGTATGTATGTAAATACGCAAAAATGCAATAAAATTTAATTAAATACATATTCTTACAAAATAATACAAAATCTGCTTCGTGTGGAGTTGTGAAAGTCTAAAATTACTTTTACGGTTTACTGTAAAACTGATGTGAACTGTTTCATTGTTTACCAAATTAATACTAAACACCAATTCATGTACATAATTATAACATTGCATAAAGAAATTTCTGGAAGTATATCATTGTGATATATCACGTATGAAGTGGAATGATTTTCGTTATAAAAAAAAAAAAAAAAAAGTAACAACAACAACATCAAGCGATAAAAATTCAGCTGGGATGTTCACATGTTTATGAAAACTAATGTAGGTATTATTATTATTATTATTATTATTATTTTTTTTTTTTTTTTTTTTTTTTTTTTTGAGGCATCAGATTTATACTTTTGATATTTGATTATCTTATAAGTTAAAATCAAGTTTGTTTTTATTTTTTACTTATTATTTAGCCCTCTCCAGTGCCCTCGCGCAGGAAACTAATTGCAAACTGACTGGTGGATCAAGATAAGGGACGTAACTACTATTTTGTATCTTAAAATGAAAGTGTATTTAGTTGTAAATTCACATTAACGATGTAACTAAATAAAATAACGTTATGCTTAAAAGGATTCTGATAATACTAAGAATGTCTTAGAACGAAAAGAAACACAAATAAATCAAAACAAAAACATAAAACATCAGTTTAATTACAAGTTTCCACGATGTATTCAGTTTTAGTTCAAACCATTCAAAGTCCACGTTGAAATACAGAGTAGGTCCGGTTCAGTTACAGTAATCAAATACAGTTACAATTATAAGACTGAATTACAATTATAATTATAACTTTTAGTATCATAAAGTAACTGAAATAGATTCCTCAAAAGTAGTATAAGCAATATAATTAACAGAGGAAGGGGAGTAAGAACAGAAGATACTGAATAATATAGTTTGTATAATCCTTGTATGTAGGAATCTATAAATGTTGCCTGGACATTTTCTCGACATAATTTGAATGTGCAGTTAAAGACTTTAATTTTTATATATATATATATATATTCATTTAAATTGTTATTATTGTTATTGTTGTTGTTATTATCAGTTTATCAGATAGTCGTGTGAACAGATCATCTGCTTAGTGCACGTGCAGTTTTTCGTATGTTAAAATATAATCACAGTCGGAGTACTTTATTATTTAACTTTTATATTTCATACACTATGTGGAATTTGGCTTTGTTATTTATTTTTGTTCCGCAAGGTAAGGTGTATAATATGTAACAGAAATACAACAATAAAAATAACTATAACATAATACTATAGCAAGAACTACTACTACTACTATTTCTACTACTACTGCTAATTCTACTACTATTAATAATAATAATAGTAAGAAGAAGAAGAAGATAATTTACAACACTCTAAATCTTTGGGATTAACACAAAGTAATAACAGTTCCCACAATAATTTCTCATTTGTTTGTTTCTTTCTGTGTAAGTGTCAGTGTTTGACTGTTTTAGTCTGGTGTGTCACTGAGTGTCCGCAGTTCTGGGTTCCGCTCGCTGGCTCCTGCTACGCGCTTCTCCACGACAAACTGGCATGGGCATCAGCTGATGTAAGTAGTCTATATCACTTAAATAATTAACTTCATTGTCATGTTAATTAATTTATGAAAAAATCTAAATTAATAAATAAAACTAGATAAATTAGTTAATTTAGGTAATCCATATATTATTAAGATTTTGATTAAGTTTATATTTTTCAGGATTTTTGTAAAGATCTTGGTGGCTACTTGGCTGAAATCACTTCACGTGAAGAGGAGACGGCAATAACACATTACATGGAAGTTAAAAACCGTTAGCTAAATTTATTGTTTTCAGATTTAATTACCTGTTTGTTTTTTTATTCACACTGAGATATTTTCATTGTTAAAAGTTATATATATCAGTTTCAATCAGTGTTAATCTAAAGATGAATCTTTTCTGTCACCCAACAACTGTTTATCAAATATACCTGTGTGTTTTTTTGTCTATGAGAAAATGAATATACCTCTTACTAAAATAATAATAAAAAATTCGTACCAGAAACTGCACTTAAGGTGCAAGCAAAATACCTAGCTACGCGACTGTTACTGGCATGAGTACAACGGCTTTGTGAGGCGTGTACAACGGGGTGTGAGGCGAGTGCTCGGGGTGAGGCGAGTACAACGGGGTGTGAGGCGAGTGCTCGGGGTGAGGAGTGCTCGCGGACAAGAGTCGATAGAGAAGTGCAGCCGTACAAACAGTGGAAAGTCGACGACTGTCTGTATTAACAAACTGTTGTCTAGAAAAATTATTAAAATTACATTTTATCTCATTACGAATATACCTTTTTTTTTCGTTTTATTTGTTTCAGCCACTATTAAATCAGTGTGGTTGGGTGGTTCTGACATTCTGCATGATGGTACATGGTTTTGGGTAACCAGTAAAGATCCATTGACAATTACCTTCTGGGCACCAGGACAGCCAGATAATTATCACAGTGAAAACTGCATTCATCTCAACAGATACCAATCGGGACACTGGTTCTGGAATGACCTTGACTGTCAGACGAAAATGTATGGCTTATGTGAGACAGAGTAAGTATCTAGCAAGTCAATATGATTAAGTGATTGCTCAAAATCGCTAAGGAATTTTTAGATAGTTAAACAGAAAAACCTCCAACGGTTATTACCGTATGAAATGGTAATTAATAAAGTTAGTACCTATTTTTGCTACATTTTGATTTCACGTTTCTGCTCTCTCTACGAGCCTATTTATTTGCTTGTCCATTCATTGTCATTTTAAATCAGTTTTCTGATAAAAATACACGTTTACAGGTCGATGGTGTTATTAGTTTTCATTACTGCGTTAGTGTAATGAAGAAAAACAGAATAATATAAATAGTTCATCTAACAGAATAAATTAATGTGGCAAATATTAACATTATTTAATTTTTATTTTGACAAAATGAATAAAAAGTTACAATATTTAATTTTGGTCTTAAGAATTAAAATGTTCATTCATAGAACGAATAAATAATATCCCAGAGTTCAAAATTGTCCCATGTGAGTTTTAAATATGTGTACAGAACTTGATCCAAACAAGTAAGTTAAAGAAAGATTTTAATCTATTTTATTTCAATGTAATTGTTGTTTAAAGTACAAAAGTATTATTTACCTTTCAGTCTGAATGGCCCTGCATTTGGATGATAGTGTCAAATAGATGTTGATCAGAAAACAAATAATAATAAGTTTAGTAACAAATAAATGTTGAAATTGTTACACTTGTTGATGTCTGGTGGAAATTATTTTATAAAAACTGTGTTGTCAAAAGCTGAACATGCACAAAAACATTGTACATAGGGGCTGATCTAAACATGTTAGGAGCTGTGGAATCTGTAATTGTTGTAGAAAAATCGTTGAGGTTACATTATAAGCTGATAAATATTTATATTAAAAGTACTCGAATAAACATTAATAAAAATTGCATTAAATATAAATATTTACACATAACGTAGGCACATCACTCGTGGATACAACACTTTATGTTCTGAATTATAACAGTTAATACAATTACACAGGCAAAATAATTAACAATTATTCTACTATTACAAAGCCTTGCAAGCCATATTTGTCCGTTGTTTGATATTTATCAGATGTAGGGTCTCGATCTACGACTATGAGCGTCTTGAAACATTGATTTATTTTAATGATCCACTTCTGTTAATCCTCAGAAGGACGGAGACAGAAATTCTTTTGTCACTGAGTTTACTGCGTTACATAACATTACAAGTACAGTTCTGTTTATAGTGTGAAAAGTAATTACTGCTGTAGCTTGAATATGTGCGATATTTTAAAACAAAAGATAAAAAAAGAAAAGAAAAAGAAAAAACACAAACACCACCATCCCCCCAAAACCCCACAACGAAACCCCAAAACAAGCAACAACAACAAAGAAACAAACTGCTGAAATGAGTAATGTAGATAATATGATCAAAGACATAGCACTTATTATTTCTGTATTAAATATTTATCTCCGGGTAACAAAACTGTTTACAGAGCGGCTGCAAAGTTTCACGAACATGATAAATTAATGTGAAATTAAACAAAGATATAAAAAAGTAAAATACAATAAATGAAGAAGATTAAGAACTAAAAAAAAAAAAAAAAAAAAAAATACTAAATAGGTTGCAGAGAAAATTGAATAATTATGTTAGTTTCACTTTCGCTAAAACGTACCTTTTATTGCCCAGCTTGATCAAATTTGTTTTGAAATATTAAAAAACAAATCGATCGTTTGCATGTTTTTTTTTTTTATGGGTTTTTTAAAACATTCAAAATGAAAACATCCTATCTACAGAACTGGAACATGTTGTACACTGATTATAAATCTATTTTTCACTTAAATTGCCGCATAATTCTGGTTACCCTCCCAAGGGTTTTGCTACATCGAAAAGGTTTGGACTTTATAAACCTAAAGGAACCATCTGTAGCCTAGTCACCAGCTGCAAAGAATTCATCAGTTTTATTGTCTTCTATTATAAGTTCCAGGAGTGTAGGCCATTACAATAAAATGACACATATGAAACTAACGAATTGGACATGACCAGATTTTAATGTCTCCTTATTTACGAGATGTGTGTTTTGTCGACGAAAGGCCTTTCTGTCAAAAATCTGAAATAAAATAAAATATATATATAATATAATAAAACAAATAAATAAATAAATAAATATATATAGATCTATCTATCTATCTGTCTGTCTGTCTGTATATCTATTTATCTATATATCTATCTATCTATCTATCTATCTATCTATCTATCTATCTATCTATCTATCTATCTATCTATCTATAATACTTAACTATTCTTTTAGCTATTAATTTATAACAATAATATAATGATTTTAATCAAATTCTTTTGGCAATTTTTATCACAAGTGTTCACTTCATGCACAAAGGTTCAAAACTCACCTCCTGGTGTTTCTGACCTTTCAAAATAACCAGTATACATATATATATTAAAAAAAAAAAAAAAAAAAAAAAAAAATAAATAAATAAATAAAGGCAGAAAAATTGTATTTAATATTATCTTGCATAAAAGCAGAATTTGAAAAAATGTTTTTTTTTTATATTTTATATAGTAAAACTGATCAGTGTATATTATATTATTTTTTTATTTATGTATTTTTTTTTTCATCGTGCAACACCTTGTCCTGTTCACAGTCATATAAAGGCTGATTACTCTGCGGAGAACCAATACTGCAGAACGTGGATAAAATGGAGTAAAATTATAAATTGTGAATAGCTGCGACAAAAACATTTATTGAGAGAAATGAATTTACACTGAGGATCAAACCCTGTTCTATTCCAGTTAAAAATGTCACGGACAATGTTGAGCTGTACCTGCCAAAAACCCATCTGGACATAGTGAATTACCCCCCCCCCCATGAACTCGGCATACAATACACACAGTGCACGTTTACAAAGGTCTCGAAACACGTGAGCAGTTTACATTAAGATGTGTGCGATATGCGGTGGTCGCTTCGTGACGAAGATAGATAATCTCGTTTTTGATTATCGTAAAACCCGGTTATCTATGAAACTGTGTTTCATTAGATATTTCTATACTAACTGTAGATATTTTATTAAAGTATAAATTTCTATAGATATGTAGTCTCTGTATTGAAACAGAAAAGATCACCTAACGATAAACATTAAATACATATGTATTAATAGTTATAATCAGGAAAGAAAATGCCCTAATACCCTTTTATAGGAAAATAAGCAACGACAAACTTTTAAAGGCTTTTTTTAAATTTTAAACTTACGTAAATTAGCAACAAAATGTGGCAAGTTTTATGTGACAAACTAACGCAGCTTTGTTATTTGTCCATCATCGAAGCTTCGCTTTTCTCTTTGATTATGCGGTTTTCACCGACGTCGGCAGGAATCTTATATATACTTTGATTAATTATGCTCAAAGGCCAGAGTGTACATTTTTTACGGATTAGCTTTTGCCGCCACATTAAAGCCGTCTGCCAGGTGTCACATAATTACCTTTGTCAACTAATCGACTGTCCAAGGGTAAAACACTGCTGCCAGGAGGCGTAATAAAATGTAACTGGTCAGTGTACGTGTGTTTTTGTTTGGTGTCAGTGTGTGTATATGTGCGTGCGTGCATTTATATATACACACACATATATGTGTGTGTGTGTGTGTGTGTGTGTGTGTGTGTGTAAATGTGTATATTAATTATATATATATTTTTTTGTTTACTTGTATGTATTCGTGTATGTTTCTCTATACAGCTGAGTATGTAAATTTTCATTTTTCCTCCATGTCTTCTTTGAATCCATCTCAGTACTACCGGGCTCCTAAAGGCGACTTAAAGGAACTGAAAACGTCTTTTGAAAATTACAAAACAAACTTTTCACCTTACATCCACGCGGTGAGCGGACTGTGAGCAAATGTCGATGAGCATACGGATGTGTTTACAGACGACGACAGCGTGAGCTTTTCAACAAAAACTGTTTGAAAAACAAATACTTTGCCGACATTTGGAACAAACATCAGATTTTCCCCAATAATTCTTTTTTTTTTTTTTTTTCAATCGTTTCTTCCCCTAGACTGGGCACTAAACCTCTGAGACCAGCAAGAAATGTCTATTTTTTTTGGAGACAAGCTGAAATTGCTCTGAATTTCCACTGTGTTCTAATTATAATTATATTTTAAACTGCCCTGATTGTAAAAAGAAAAAGAAGTTAACACAAAAAACTAATTTTTAATGAAGATTTACTCGCTGGAAAGCAGCAGTCACAGGTAAATAAATAAATAACTTTTCTGTTTAAAAAACTTAATAGTGAGTTTGACATTGAGGATAATAAAACAATAATCGGTGGGTGGGTGCGTGTCTTTACAAAACTAGTAACAATCATAAAATTTGCACAGAATTATTGTGAATAACAATACATTTACTAGAAGGTAAAATGTTTTTAAAAAGTGTGTGTTTCTAGTGTATAATATGTGTATACTTAAAAATCTTTAAAGAAAAACAAAAAGCTCTTGTAACGTAGCCTAACTGTGTGTTTTTAAATATGACTTTTATCTACTTCACCGTTTCATGCTTATTCACACGTAAACGTAAAACACGGGGCTGTCGTTGTCAGTCTAATGAGCCGATGTTTGTTGTTAGTATCATCATATGCATAATTTCTAGAGAACTCTCCTTTTTTCACAGTGCTTTTATCGGATTTATTCCTGTTCTCAGATACAGCGAGAAAGCTGGCAGCGACTGGTTTGATGTCCGACTCCTACAAAGAAATGTCTGAACTTTAAAATAAAACAATGAATGATATAACTATTAGAAGATTCCCACTAAATAAAGGAGTGAAATTTATATGGTATGTCAAATATCTTTTAATTATTAGCTTCTTTAGATAAAAAAATATGAACATTATTATACATATGAAACACAGATTTTCTGATCTAGCAATGGTTTTGGGTTAAATTCCAGTCCACCCCATACTTGTCACCTTATTCGTATTTTACAATGCAGTTTTTTAGGAAAAAAATAAATGAGAAGAATATAGTCCATGTTACTAATTCAACAATCAGCATTCCTTTTGTTTATTAAATTTATTCGTTGCTATTTAACAGTTTATCAAACGAATAAAAAATAATAATTTATAATCTTAGAAACTCTGTTATAAGACCAAAATCTGATGAGCGCCAATTTTATAAAGGTGTGTGACTGTTACCCAAACAGGGTGGCCAAAGTTACCACTGTTGTTTACGAATGCTTCAGCATCGGTTACACAATTTTACGTCATACATAATGGCACTTTGTTTGATATAGTAGGTCTAGAGATTTACCGTATTGATTAAATAATAATTATTATTATTACTATTACTATTACTATTATTATTATTATTATTATTATTATTATTATTATTATTATTATTATTATTATTATTATTATTATTATTATTATTATTATTATTATTATTATTATTATTATTATTTATGATATTAGTCTGGATTTATTTAGAAATAATTAATGCTACAAAAGATAATCAGAAAATAAGTTATTTTCCTTTAAAATTTGCTGAACAGCTGGCACAAATGGTGTGACCCACACATTCCAACTCCCTTTAATGTAACTTCAGGACTTCACACTACAGAAGTCATGAGAAGTCTGTTATCTCTGACATGTAACGTCACGTGACATCAGTCATCACAAATATGTGTTTGTTACTCTGGAACAAATGAACACACAAAGAGGAATGAAGAAATAAAATTAAAAAAAATCTTTTTTTTAGAAATAATGAAAAACACACACACACACACACACACACACACACACACACACACACACACACACGCATACACACACACACACAACAATTACAAACACTATTTCGACTAATAGCGCGCGGTGCAGAAACTGGTTGGAAAGCGGCTTTAATTGGAATTTTTTAACATTTTCTTTTTTTTCACAAATTATTTTTTTCTTTAAACAGTTTTCTTTCTGTGTCACCTTTCTTATACTGACATGCATCTTTTTCTCTCTAGTTCAGGATAAGATCAATTATTTCTTATATGCACATACATCTATTCTTTTTATTTATATGCTTACATTTGCTAATTTAATTGTTTGTTTGTTTCTTTATTTTTTTTATTCATTATAATCATCATCATCGTCATGATCAACTTGTTGTTACTTTTGTCATTATTTATTTGTTTGTTTTTGTAGGTGTATACTTGTCGTTGCTGCAATGTACAATTTGTATTATCTGTTAAAACCCTCCAACGGAACGGATCAGGAAAAGATAATGGCGGCGCGTGATTGTTCAGAACAAACAACTCAAAGTTCTCAGAGAACCTGTACTCCTGTTACCAGGATAGCATTTCTAAAAGTACACAAAGCTGGAAGTTCTACCATTGCCAGTATCTTTCAAAGATTTGGATACACGCGCAACTTAAATTTTGTCATTCCCAGGAAGCGCCTACATGTGTATGGGTACAATTACTTCGGCGAATCCGGCGATTCACTTTCAGTAAAGAACATAATGCCAGCGCCTGACGGGGAGTTGTATGATGTGTTGTGGAACCACGTCGTGTATAATCGTACCGCCTTCAGATCCTTGCTGCCTAACGACACGGTTTACGTCACAATTCTCCGCGAACCGTTCGACCAGTTCGTGTCAGCATTCGAATATTTCGGGATGCATAAAATTAACTATATTCATAAAATACTGAACATCGAAACATCTAACGCAATTTCTGACTATCTCAAAAATCCTACACGGTATGAGCCTTCTCATGTCGTGATGAGTAATATCCGTAATAAACAATCACACGATCTTGGCATGACTTGGGCGGAGATCCTTAATCCTGAGTTAAGATGGCGGTACATTGCACAGCTTGATGAAGACTTCCGGTTGATTATGATAATGGAGAATTTTTACGAATCACTTGTATTACTGAAGAGAAGGCTTTGTTGGAATCATAAAGATATTTTGTACTTCAGAAAAAACACCAACCCGTATAAAATAAAACGGTATTTTGAAACTGAAGATTATAAAAGACACAGAGAAATCGCCCGGTCAGATTACGACCTTTACGACTATTTCCACAAAGTCTTCTGGAAAGCAGTGTGGAAGGAAGGACCCGAATTTTTCGAAGAGGTGAAGTATTTCAAAAATCTTTTAAAGAAATGTTTAGATTACTGCATCACAGAACGAGTTCTGTTCGTTGAAAGGACTAAGTGGAGTGACTCGTTTGTTCTGGACAAGAAGGACTGCGACCTGCTGAGTCTAACAGAATTACAGTTCCTAGACAAAATAGTGCAGTACTCAGCAGAAAAAATCTACAAACAATATGTTAAAAATAACACAGACAATATGTAAAAAATAAATCCAAACAGTTGAATAAAAACCATTTACAAGTTGATTAAATATTTAAAAATATCAAATACTGTTGAGTCATTCAAATATAATTAAATACCACAATTAATTATATATATATATATATACACACACATACACACAGAATATTTTTCATTGTTGAGTTAAATAAATAAAATCATAATAATTGGAATTATGTAATAAATTAGGTCATAAAAGGTGCTCTGAGACTAAATAATAAAATGCAGGTCCTAATTGTTTCATAATCCAGGTTATAAACGATCTATGTCTATGTACAGTTCATTTTTTCCACACACCTGAATGAAAATTTAAATAACAAACATTAACAGTTTACATAACACCTTGCATGTAAAGTACATTGTATAATCCACCATATATTTTGAAAACAATTATATGTGAAGTTTTTAATGGCGCATAAAACTGCAGTACTCTAATATTAATGTATATATATGTATGTCAGCACATGTGGTTGTATATGTATCTGTGCGTTTTGATTTCGTGTGGATGACTGATTTGTTTTTATATAAGTATGTATAATCTCGAACTTTTTATTTTTCTTACTATGATTATGTTTAGATTGGGTCATTGTCTGTATATATATATATATATGTGTGTTTTCTTGTGTGTGTATTTGTGTGTTTGTGTGTGTATGTGTGTGTGTTTGTGTGTGTTCGTGTGTGTGTGTGTTTATATATATGTGTGTGTGTGTGTGTGTTTGTGTTTGTGTGTATGATTGTATGCCTAAAGACTCAAGTATAAGGCCAAGTACTGAGAAATATGAGAAGGGAAGATATTTTAAATATGTAAACACAGATGAAACATAACAAATACTTTTTTGGATTTAAATATAAATCAACCAAATTTATTATTTTCTTTTTCTTTTTCTTTTGTTTTTCTTTTATTGGTTGCCTCCCCCATTTGCATGCCCAAGGCCACCGCCCTTTCGGCCCCACCCTGCATGCCACTGTACACAAATAAATAATAAACGTTCAAAAAATGTATACACTTAGGTGTGTATATATTTGTGAATATATTTAAATCATCTATTTTGTTTTATAATATACATGGTATAATGAAAATTCTAATTCAGGTACATCTATAACATATCCAATTATTTCATCTTCTGCGTTTTGAAAGTGTCCTCAACGATAATTATGATAAGGGAGATAACTTTTTCTTTTTAGCCACCAGTTTAAATACATTAAGAAATGAAAAACTTTAGTGATGATACAACACTGCAGCATGCTACATCTAAGATGAAAATAAAATTATTCATTTTCTGACCTGTAATTTGTTAGTCTGAACATGTTCACAACTTTATCACCACAAATAAGATTTTATCCTCGTACTTTGTAATGTAACACCTGGGCCGAATCTATGTTTTATAAGGGGAGATCTTTATTTTATTATTGTTGATATTTTCTTGTTGTTGTTGTTGATAATGAAATTCACATGATACCCAGTTCTGGGATCTTGGATCCGACACTGACAAAGATCACAGTTCAATTATTGTCTGCTGAATATAACAATAAGGCCGATAAAGATGAGGTCACGCGAGCCTACGAGATCTCACACTCGTCGTTGTACATGCGTAGCAGACGGCGGATTACTCCCACCCTCTACACTGTAGAAATCTTCGCGTCTGAAAATGGAGAAATTAGTTTCGATTTCCTTGTTTGTAGTTATTAGTGGTGTTTTATCACAGGAACCTTCACCATGTGTAACACCCGTTCAGTTAGCTGTAAGTATTTTTATCTTATTTATTTATCATTTACTTTTTTAACCTTAATTATTTTAGCAAATTTTATTTTATTTATTCTGTTTTGTTTTATTTTTACACTTTCATTTAATTTTATTTTGTTACATTATATTTTATTTTATAATGCTTAAATTCATGCTTGAAAATTTGTAAGCTAATATTAAATATATCTATTACGATTTTTTTTTAATATAATAACAATATGACTCAGTTCATTTTGTTTTTGTTATCATGTAGAAAGCAAGGGGCTTTGATACGCAACTTCTTCACTAACATAGTACAATAAAATACAGTTTTAGGTAATCACTAGTTTTAAGATTCTTGTATTTTGATTATTTAGAAACAACGTTTCCTCTCATATCAGTGTCTCGTCCATTTCATGCATATAATCAACTGTTTCATTTTCAGATGAGAGCTTCACAATACAACCACGATGATGACATTATGAACCGCTTCTTCATCGCCTACGACGCTGTAAACAAGAGAAAAGTTATCTTTGAAGAAGAAAACGTATTAATGCCTGGACGACAGTAATTAGATTTTTCTTTCCATATATATGTATATGTACTGTACGTATGTATATGTGTCTGTATATATATATATAGATATATGTATATGTATATGTACTGTACTTATATATGTAATATATGTAATAGTTTGTGTGTGTGTGTTTTGTTTTTGCTGAGTATGCGTTTGCACTCAGATATGTGTTTTCACATCTGTTTTACAGATTACACGAATATCTTATTCTAAACAACGCCAACATCGAGTTCGATTTTAACCTGAAGACCAAAGTTTGCCGGAAGTCACTACCAAGGCCATGGCGCCCATATGCAATTCCTTCCAATGCCACGTTTGAAGATGAGTTCTATATCGGCGGCCCGGGGGAGGAGGTTTTTGCTCAGGACTGGAGTGATCGTGTACCGTACTCACGACGTAAGTCCACTGCTGTTAAAATCTAATACTGTTTAGTTTGTTACTACTTCTCATATTAGATTTCAGTCTAAAAACATTAGATACTTCCCTTCTAAATTTGACCTTTAACAGAACTACATTTCCTTTTGACGAAATATTACAAGGCTAAAACTAATTATTGTCAAAACAACACAAAAAAACCCGAAAATATATCCAAGTTTCGCCATACGCACTTTTCTCATGCTATCAAAATACCCCATATCTCATTAATACACAAACAATACAAATATTTATTACTCGCAACATTTCAGTTTCATTTTCTGCTTACAGGTGAGACGTGGATTGGTACTTTCAGTCTGAAGAATTGCTACCCAATCAGAGAGGTGATTGTAGCCGGAGAACAAGTAAACACATCAATAACTACAAATTACTACGACATCGTAGATGGCATCCCCAACCCAGACGCCTTCGTTCCGCCTGCAGAATGCGAGCATGCTGAATGGGGCCCTACAACAAGGACGTATCCGTGGTAATGACAAGATTTCTTAGAAAAGATGCTTTTTATTTATAGTCAGTGGTGCACTTGTATATATTTCAGTTTATTTTTCTTTGTCCAAGATTTCAGCTTTCTGCAATGTTTTCTCTCTCACTAGTCTTTCACTTTAAGATTTGAATAAATAAAAATAAACTTAATAAATAATAATAACAATAATAATAAACTTAAAAAAATAAATAAAAATAAACTTAAAAAAATAAATAAAAATAAACTTAAAAAATAAATAAAAGAAAAATATAATAAGTAAGCAGAGAGAAAATATTCGTTTCCACAATCTTTTTTGTTTTGTTTTTTGAAATGTTCTTTATTTGACACTTTTTAATCTAAATTTGTTCAGTATAACTTTATATATTGTAGTAATACGCTAGATACTGTATTGTAATTAAGAAATATTATTAATTTATTTGTAATTTAATTTAGAAAACATGTGACTGTTTTTTTATGTATTTCGTTAACAGCAGACTCAAACATTTTGATTAGTTATTAACACTAATGTAGATATAAAGAAAAAATATTGGTGATTATTTTCAAATCTCTGTTTCCTTTAGTTTCCCTATTGTATTTATCTGCACAGAAATAACAATTTTTGCACTTCAGCACACACATAAACGAAAATAGCAATTTATATTAGTCATGTTGTTAGAATTGGCGGGTACCTGTGCAATACTCAGATATATATAAATGTATATAATACTATAATCTGTAATTTATTTCATGTTATTATAGACAGACTATTTCATTTGTTGTATTTAATCAGAAATGATGTATTATATTTTATATTATCAACTTACTGTAATAAAATGATTGTATTAATTACAATTCATCTGTAAAAAAGAAATGTTGTTGGTTTTTTAGGGGGCTACCTCTAGGTGTCAGAAGCTGCAAGATAATTAGTATAAAGAAAACAGAACAAATAAACAGATACTCAGATAATTTTATAGCAACCAAACAAAACAAAATAAGTTCGTAATTTTTAGTCATCTGTTTTCAAAGAGAAAGCTGAGTGTCTATTTGACATTCAGGAGGTGGGATGAAGACATCTGGATTCTCAATCCCTGCAACGACGTCATAGAAGTAGTTGGACGACCCCTCACGTGTAGTCGTTCCAACAAATCGATGATCTCGGATAGGAAAGCAGTTTTTTAAACTAAATACCCCAATCCACGATAACCCTGTTAATGAAAATAGTCCGGTTTTAGCTATCTAGAAATAATTATTTAAAAGGAGGAGACCAAAGAGAAAAAAATCAAAATAGAAAGAAGAATATTATAAAAGAAGAAAATTAATAAATTAACATAAAAGAAGAAAATTAATCATTTAACATAAAAGAAGAAAATTAATCAATTAACATAAAAGAAGAAAACTAATAAATTAACTTACGGTCATCGAAAACATCTGACCAGGCTTGTCCGGACAGTTCCTCCCCCGGACCTCCTATTGTCATTTCGGAGAAAAACGTGGCATTTTGCGGAATGGCGATCTCATGGAACGGCTGGTCTATCGGTTTCTTTGTACATCGTTTTGTAGAAAGATTCATGTCATATACTACATTCTCGTTGTACAAGTAGATAAATGAGTGATACCTGTAATAATAATAATAATAATAATAATAATAATAATAATACAGATTAAGGATCCTTTATGCTACATGCTTGCGACCGGAAATATTGATGGTTCTAGAATTTTTCAGATTTTGGATTTCGGATTAATATTTTGTGTATGAAATAACATTTGTCTGCGCTAAACCATACGAAACTATAAAATACCAAAACGTTACAGTTAGCTGTCTTCTTGTTATATCACACATACATTTAAACTGACATTAAGATAAAACAGTGGGCATATATACAATTATAAAATATAGAAAAATAGACAGGTAGATATAGAGAAATAGTCGGGTATCTTACTCTCTCTTCTTTGAGAAAACACTGTATTCTTCCACATAGGCGATACGTCTGTTAGGTTTGTCATAGACTACACTGAACAGTGACAGTCTGTTCTTTTGATGATCCAGTTTCATTGCTCTAAACTACGACGAAGTTACAACAATAAAATCATATATGTATAGCAGAAAATATATATAGCAGAAAATATATTTATAGCAGAAAATATATATAAAATAAAATATCAAACTGCTAATAATTGTAATAAAATGATAGTTCATATAAAAAAAAATACAATAAATAAACTTAGGAAATATAAGAGGAAAATCAGTGTGGCCAAAAAAGACATAATGTTTTTTTTTTTTTTTTTTTTTTAAATTTTAAAATTTATTTTTTTATGATATATAAACACCTCCCTCTGGAAAAACAAACAAACAAAATAATAACAATACATTCCACAGTGTGTTGTAAACAAATTACAGAATCCAGGTGTGAACGTGGTTATGTTACATGGATGAACGATACTGGATCCTGCGACCAAATAAACCTCAGACTTTGTCACACCATGGAATTACAGACCGACACTTTGTATTTTCTAATTAAGCAAAAGTAATTAATTAATAAATGAATTGTTAACTTATACCTGCATTTGCGGAGGTGCCATACATCTTGACGGTAGCTGTGCAAATGTTTCACCAACAATAAAAATTAAAACAACCGCCGAATACAGCATTGTGAAGTTTCACAACGTCAAACCGGGACAATGGTTAGAATACGAATGAAATTAGAAGCACGGATTGAAGAGGCGTTTATGTAGCACGTGGTAACTAAAATAATTATTTACTTTTGTAATACGCGTGTAACTGACACTAGCTTTAGTTAATTCCGTCTTAACATCGAACTTCAGACTGAAGTAAACTGTAATTTGAAGCAAGTATTTATAATATCAAGGTTCAGTTCTGAACTACGTTTCTGATGAAAAGAGTTTAAAACTGAAACATATATTACAACATGGACAGCTAAACTGTGGCTGGTGGAGTTTGTCTATAGGACATTTTATACATGACAGCTTTAATAAGTCAAATAAATATAATTTAAAAATATAAAAAGAAGATACTCATATAATTTCGTTTCATTTTTATTTTTATGGTAGTGGACACTTATTTGAAATCTGAATAATTACTACAGAATACACAAAGAAGAGTAACATCTAATATGTGAGATATTCATATATCTGTTTTAAGCGTTCTTTTTAAAATACAAATGTTCTGTTAAACTCGTACATTGTGGAGTTAAGAGACTGCACATACAAACACTGTCCTGCTGGACTGTTACACGATGAAGTAACAAAACACATCATTTAGTTATGTTTGTATTTATAACGCGTTTTGCTGTAAACCATAAACTTTGGAGACATACTAGTATGTCGGTTATGAACCGGAAAGTAGATAAACTTTTATAAATGGTCATACAATTAATTCTACGTCCCGGTACTCGTTAATTGCCCTTTTACTTTGTTGACGGTGTTTGCTGTCAAAAGGTAACAACGAACTAGTCCTAATATTTCGTTTCAGTTGTTATGTTATGGGTATTACAAATAAATAAAATAAAACAAAATTTTAAAATGATATACAACAATACCTAAGTTTTAACGGCTCTGGTGTAAATCTGTCTATCCGTACGTCGTCGGTTTGTGTGTGTCTCTGTGTATCAATGCCTTTCTGTTAATTTTTATATGTTAACACAACAAAAGTTTAAACGCAACATCGTAACATTTTTATCTAGACTTCAGTAACAAATTAACTGTTTCCATAATTCAGTTCCGGGATTCATTTTGAACGCAAAATATAAAATAATGACAGTATGACAATAACTGTGATTACACAATTACAAGATACACAAGACATTAAATACTCTAAGAGAAGTATATATATCACAGAACAACAAAACACAGAATAAATAAATAAACCAACAAACAAAGAAAACAGTAAATTATTATTAATTTAAATTAAAAAAAAATAAGAAAGAAAGAAATAAATGAAGGAAAATGAAGAAGGAAAGCAAACGGAGGTGATTTATTTTAAATATTATTTCCGTTTATTCTCACAGTCTCCCACCACGACAACATGTTTTTGTCACAACAATATTGGCTCTCCGATAATCAGTGTACTCCATGTCTGTGATGTTGTTGCTGATCAACTCGTCTTTCAGAGACCAGATTCTTGTAGCGTAGTATTTGTGTTTTCATGCTGGAGCTTGTCAGTGACCATCTAACTGCTGTAGTTTGACTCCTACTGTAGACTGCTCACGTTTAACAGAACTACCAAAATATGTTCGGATGACTCTTTTGTGCGATCTGATTGATTTTATGGTGCCATTCTTCCAAATAGTTATTTGTCCGGTGACTGTCACTGCCATGGTAATTCCACATTTATTGTGTCCACTGACCTTGTATCCTGGTGTTAGTGACATAGTCCATCATTAATTTTACCTTCTCCTGGGGACTGTGTCATAATAAACATCCTCAACTTTATCCAGAGGAACTACCATCTTTTGTAGATCATCGTTTTCAGTATAATGTGGTGCTATTCCTTCTTTTTGTGGGAACGACGCCAAATACTCTGAGTGTAATGAAAAAACAGCCTCTCAGTTATGTGATGCGGAATACAGTGCATGCAGCGTTGTGAACAGATATTTCAGAGTCCTCTTCAAACGTCCTAGGAACAAAATGAAATCCTAGGTCATTAGCCTATTGGATGAATTGGAAAGTCGGTACGTGTATGTATTCTGTACGGCTGGGGAGAAGAGAAAACACGAGGGGGAGAATATTGTCGCTGAGATTCGGGATGGATAGTATATAACTGATCGAAAAGCTTGGGTACTGAGGAAAATATCGTCTCTTGTTATTTTATGGGTATTACAAATAAATAAAATAAAACAAAATTTTAAAATGATATACAACAATACCCAAGTTTTAACATATCAGCCTCACAAAACAACTAAAATGAGAAGTCTCGACTAATAAATCGTCAAAGCTCTTCCTCAGATTAGAGATTTCATCGCAGTAAATCTTCGGAATAGGCGTTGTTTCCGTCTTAGCCCGGTCAGTGAGTTTTGCCTTGAATGCGTCTACGTGTTTAATCAATGGCACCGTCACGTGCTTGTGCTGCATCTGTTCTGCCATCTGCAATATGTTGTCCACAGTCACAACGTAGACTCTGCATTGCAGTTAACACATTTCCAGTATGTTCTCTCTAAATTCTTTTTATTTACGCGAAATTTACGCTAAGTTATAATATACATGTCTGTCGCCTCGTATTCTGTCATTATAAGAAAATCGATACTGCTCAGCTGCCATTAATTTAAATCTCAGAGTTTCTCATTTCGATGCAAAACTTATATTATTAATATTGTTATTTCTTTTATATATTATATCTATCTATCTATCTATATATATATATATAAATATTAAAAATATTTTAAGAGAATTATTTGTAAATAACAGAAAGGTAATGCATATAGTATGTACAATGGTGTGTTATTTGAAACCTTTTAAACTTTAGTTTCCTTCTTTAATTTGTTCTTGTTTCATTCTTTTGTTCTTAAATTCATTCCGTCTTTTATTCTGTCTAAATATTAATACTGAATTTCCTTTTTCACTCAAAATAATAGACAAATAAATAATAAATGAAAAGAAATGCAAAGTACACTATACTGTTTTAAATGAATAACTTTATTCACAATAAAATTTGTCCGTATGTTTACATGTCCACATACTGTTCGCATTCTGGTGGCGGAACAAAAGCACCGGGATCAACCACGCCGGCCACAACGTCGTAGAAATCAGTCGAAGATGAATCAGTGGACATACCATCATGAAACAAGTGAATTCGAATTGGAAAACAGTTCTGAACACTGAAAACTCCAACCCATAATTCATCTGAAATTATATTATTTACTTTTATTAAACTTAAGAAAAATAAATAAATAATAATAATAATAAAAATATTATATAACATTCAAAGTACGTAATATTCAAATATTAAATATTAACGGTTTGATATATTTAAATGTAAGCCACGGTACTTATATATTTAAATTTAATATTTTTTATACTTCTATCAATGTACTTATATATTTACAAATTAGCCGGTCATACACAGAGAGACAGAGTAAATTACCAAGTAAAACTACTAAAAACATGATGAAGTAATTGGTGAAGCTGAATTAATACCATTTTCAAAAACAGGAAACTGTGATATATTTGCTGGGTCTAATTTCTGTTATTCATTCTCACTTTTTTGTACTATTTTTTCTGCATGAAAAGATATTTTATTTCAAATAAATAAATAAATAAAAAGAAGATGTGTGTGACATGTTGTTTTTTTTGCTACCTAGCTGAAATGAGTTCTTACGTTCTGTCTGAGAAGTCCACGCCTGAGCAAGGATGTCTTCCTCTGGTCCGCCCACTGTCAGGTCCGTGACGAAACTGGCGTTTTTGTCAACAGCAAACTGTCTGAACGGCCGCTTCAGTGGGATCTTCTTACAGGTCTTAGTTGCCAAGTTAATATCAAACAATACATGTTCTCTGTGCAGAAATATCATTGAGTGGAGCCTGAAATAACAACAACAACAACAGCTACATCCACAAATACGACATAGTAATTGCGATATTAACTCAGTTAAACTTCATGACATATAAAAATAATTATTGCAGATAAATATTAAATAAAAAATAATTAAGTGCGTTGATTTTTCTTTTTGTCTTTCAGTGTATATCAGTGATCGCTGATTGTTAAATAATTCAATAATTTAAAATAAATAAATAAGTAAATAAAAAATAAAAAATGTGATTTGATTGTTAATTTCTTTCGTTGCACAGTTATATTTACGATTCTGTTAAACATTTACTGTCGTTTTGTTGGGAAAGCGTCCATTTCTGTAAAAGCAATTCTCTCATTTGGGGCATCATATTCGACAAGAACCCTCGTAACCGTATTCTTCAAATGATCAACTTGAAAAGCACCGAACTATAAATTAAAAAGTATATATATATATATACACATACACACACACACACACACATAACTATAAAGGAAATATTCACTATCAATAAAAAAATAAAATAAAAATGAAAATAAATAAAAATAAATAAATAAAAAATAAGAGAGAAAAAATAAATTTATTATATTTATATGATTTATTTTTCAATAAAGAACCAAAAATTATTATTATTACTATTATTATAGTATTTCTCTGAAATTATTTTGAAACTGTATTCATTTGGTAGATACCTGCATCTCTGATGGGGTCGTGCAGGGTGTTGGTAGCTGACCAAAAACACCACTCACAAAAACCAAACCAAACAAAACATTCATGTCTGATGTAAACATCAATTCAGGACGCTTATTTCGACTAGAATGAAATCCAAAAGCATTGCTGGAACTTAAAGGAGCGTGCCCATACGTTAACTGACTTGTTACGTGTGTCGACGTAAATCAATCAGTCACGTGATACTGTAAGCTCGGCACGCAGTATGTACAGAAAGGATTATACAGACAGATCTGTGACAGTTAGCTAGAGATGTTTATGCAAATTTAACAGTGATTAATAATATTAATAAAAAGTAAATAAAATAAAGATGATGTTCTGGAAATGGCAGAAACTGTAGTACTTGACAGTAACATTAGCTTTGCTTTGTGAAAGATCAGGGATATGTTTTGATAGATGAATAACATTTATAAAATGAACTACGTATCTTTCATGGAATTAAATAAAATAACAAGCAAAAAATAAAGAAAGAAAAGAAAATGCTGCAAAATACAAAAATAAATAAATAAATAAATATATAAATAAATTTATAAATAAAATAAAAAATAAAGAAATACGAGATGTATTAGTTATAGGAAATGATAATTAAAAGTTCTATAGCATATGCTAGAAGCATACAGTTTATACGAACCAGTATCTTACTACAGTAAAGAACTAAATATAAAATAAATCAGTTTATATTCTACAATAATTTAACAGACGCGACTATATATCAAGCAAACGTTGGTACAATAATAATATTCTGAAATGTTATCAGAAGGTGATAGAAAGTGCTACTAAAATTATGAAAGATCGTTAACGGTTGTGTATTCGTTGTTGGAGGTGTGTAAGAGCGGGTGGAATAATGTCATTTTAGCAACTTAGTTTCATTATGAATGCAGTAATTAGACATATTTGTATTCGGAATACGAATGTTTGAATTAATACACTTCAGGGGCGTTATAATCTTATGTTTTTTATAATATATTTTATCGAATTCAAAGTGGAAAAATATACTTTTTAAAACTATTCTACTGCAGTAATAGTAGTAGAGGAACCAGGAGCAGGTTTACCGGTAGAAGCAGCAGTAATAGCAAAAATAATAATGCTTTTACTATTACTGCTACGTCTATCAGTAAGAAAATTTAATTTCAGTTACCTTTGATCTTGTAGGTTACCTCTTGCCTCTTATCTGATGAATATTATTATAGACATCTATTTATTTACACTATAAAACAATTACATTTACATATTAATATATAATATTAAAATATTTAAAATATTTATTTATGACAATTTCTTTTTAAAATTAGATTTTCTGTTTGTTTGTCATCATACTATTAAATGTTTGGAGTTATAATTGTATTTGCGTTTTAGGTAGTAGTATAGGGGAACATTTACTTCCGGTTCGGGGTCAGACGTTCTGGCAGATCAGCACAAATATTTGTTTACCTTTTTACCGATATTTTTTATTTTTAAATATTATTATTATAAGCAGGTTATTATAAGAAGAAAAAACATGTCTGAAAATTAACTAATCGTGGTTACTATGAAATGCGAAAGGACATTCTTATAGAATGCTATGTAAGTTTGTCAAAATGTTTAGAAATACACTATTATGCATAATACAGAGGGCAAAAACTGAGACGATCTCAAACCCTTTACATTTTTATTGTTATCACATACAGAAACCGTTTTATTTCTTCCTATCTGTATTAGCTGTGTTTGTCTTCAGCGAATTGTTGCCCAAACAAATTAATTTCCTTCAATTTGGTATATTTATTAGCCAAAGCTATTTTAGGTTCCTGTATTTGAGGGCTGGGGGAAAGAATAATAACATTGAAATTACTTTGTCATGATTGTATTATGTGAAATAGGGTGATTGAAATTGTTCCGTATAAGACATATATCTGATGTAATACTAGTAGAATGATTAGAAAAATCAGGTGTCTTGTAATATGAAACAAAAGTTCTTGGTAACCACCGTTTTTTCTTCTGTGGGCTTTGTTTCATGACAGATCATCATAAATGTTTTAAATTTTTTATCATGGCATCACTGATTTGGATTAAAATTTCCACTCAGTGTGCACTAAAGTTGCTTCTGGGGCCCCACCAGGATTAGGTCACTGAATCTTAAGCTTCACTGGTTTCACAATAGATTCACACCGTAACTGTTTTATGCCTGTCATTTTCTTTGTCATTCATTCTGAAGTTAACCAGATCACTTCTTTAGAATTAGCTGTTTACCATTCCAGACTTGATTTGCCAAGAGGATTTATTCCTGATTCTGGCATTCCCGAATCTGGCAGTAAGATTATAACACATCTTAATTGGACATGCCAATTGTTTCATTTCTGGCAGTTTATTGTTCACCCTTACTAATTGGTGTTCCATCACCTTAATTGATGTACTTTTATTAAACAGTATTTTGTCCACAATTTGAAAACACATTCAGTTCTGGGTACACGTGACACTCCAATCCCAGCTGGAAGAGCTTGTGCTTGTCTTCTGGTAGTATTTCCTGTCTGCAAGTGTTACTGAGATATAACATTAATTTCATGTCTCCAAACATTAATTTTCTTGCAATCTCTACTCACCTCTGCTCTTCACTGCTCATTACGGTTAATCTCGTTAATCACCCTCTCTGTTCTTCACACATCTCATTATCCCCATGCATCTAATTGGCCATATATGCTCACGCCAGTTTTCCCATTTCTGGAAGTGGATTACAACACCTCACCGCTTACCTAATCTGGAGACTGCCAGTTTTGGGAACATACCGCCAGGAGATATGTTATATGCATTTCCTACTGTGGAAAAGTGCATAATGTATTTACATTGTTTCCAATAAAAAAATAAAAAAATTGTTTCAAAAGTTATCTTTATTCAAATTATCCTAGATTCTTAGTGAAAATTAAAACAATTTATTCATATTTTAATTATCAGAGATATATTTATTGTTTTTTTTGTTTTTTAAATTTTGGAACTGGTCTATTTATATTTTTCATTTTGACCTATTACATATTGTAAAGCAGATAACATTATTTTGAACTATTTGTTTGAAATTTGTTTTCTTAACAAACTATATTTAAAATCATTTTATTTTCCAGATTCTTTATGTGGAGTGACATGTGGTATGTGATGGAAAATGTTCAAGAAACATACCATTTGTCAGAAAGACTTATCCGTGCCATTAGTAATTGGCACACATGTTCTGGGGCCAATGACAATATTGAAGATCTGATTGAGTCTGGTGCTGATGTTAATCATCAACATGGCACTCTGCTACCACTTCACTGTGCCTGCATGGTCAGTGATAGTTATGCACTCAGGTTACTACTGGAAAAAGGGGCACAAGTAGGTATTGTTCATGTACATATCTGTGAAAGACACAGTTATATGTTTTTATTCTATGTAATGAAATATTTTATTGATACGAAATATCTAGTAGAAAAATAAGAAACTAGTTAATACCATAAAGAAATATCTTATGTAATTATATCTGATACCAATGATATAATTATAGTATCTCTTTTTTAAAATTTATTCTTGGTATTTTTTTTCTAAGCTTTTTTGGTTCTCTCAATTTTTGGACTGGGTTCAATTTTTTATTTTATATTTTTAGGTAAACCAAGTTGATGGCTATGGCCGAATGGCTCTACACTATGCTGCAGAAAGAGATGTTTTCTGCGTAGAAATTCTTCTTCAGTATGGTGCAGACATAAACTGTGGTGATGGAAACCGGGATTCACCGCTGCATTGGGCAGCATTCAAAGACAATGTCTCCTGTGTCAAGTTTCTCCTTCAACATGGAGCAGATGTTGACATTCAAGATTATAATCTAGATACACCTCTTAGCTGGGCTGCTAAACGTGGCCATCTTGAAGTGATCAAAATCCTACTTGAATATAATGCCAGTGTTAACTGGAAGAATTTGCGGGGTGAGACACCTTTAGTCCGTGCTGCCACTGTGCAAGCGATGGGATTGGGCACTGCAGTGGATGATGCATGTCTTGAGTTGTTAATCCGAGCTGCAGGACAGTTTGAGCTGCGAAACAATAAAGGTGAGTTAGTGAGAGGTATTGGCCAGGATAACAAGATGAATGAGCTGTTGATGCCATTGTGTCGCAATCCCAGGAAGCTGAAAGACATATGCCGATGTAAAATACGGACCTGTCTTGGTCGTCGATACTTGCCAAATGTTACACCAAAGCTACCAATTCCTCTCAGTTTAAGAGAACATATTCTACTCCAGCGATGACCAATTTTATTTTTTCTCATTTTAATGTGATCTTTTAATATCAAAACGTATTAGTTCTTTTAATTTTTATGTTACTAATTTAATTTTATTACATGCAGTAGCAGCAGACTTTGGCTCCTAAGGCAGCTAATTCAAATATGTTTACTTTGGATACAAGAGGATCAAGAATTAGTGGAGGAATTGGAGGTATAAACCAAACTCAGTTACAAGCTCTTTTAGTTTATTGCCCATTTAGGAGTAATAACTTTCTGTGGTTTTAACCTCTTGGTGTGAATTACCATGTCATGTTTCAGTTACCTCTTTCAGATTTGAATGTAATATCATTCACAGATAATGATCAAAATCTGTGACATATTAAAATACAAAACCAGTTTATTTTCAGTATAATCATCAAACAATAGCAAGAATGATAAATTGGAAACTTACATTTTAAATTCTAAACATTATTTTCATAATAAATGATAATAATGTTAAAAATCTCAAACTGGTTTCATAAAGATTAAACCAATGCAAATAGAGGATATATAATAAGGATAAATTAAAATTTGATGAAAATGAACTGAAGTTGTAAAAGATGGTCTATAATTAAACAGAAAACAGCAGTAATCTGTTGATAATAAAATGTTTAAAAATATAAAAAATATCAGCTTACTAATGAAACTGAATACTGTTTTTCTATGACACTTGTTTTATTGAATAGTCTGGTTTACTTTATTTAAAATAACAAAATATCTAATATTTTACTGCAAGGTTGTTACAAATACTTTGTAAAGATTGTTATGTTATTATGGATATTTAAACATACACAAATGTGTAGAAATCATTCAGTCTTATTGAGTTGTGTTGCTGAATGCCCTATTTAAAATTCTCTGATGCAAAACATTTCTTGGAAAAACATTTGATGTAAATTTAAAATGTCAACCTCTTGATGTTTACCTACAAAAAGGTAATGAAAAGTTACATAGTAAAAATCTGACTTGTTTGAAACCTGATTATTGTCTTTTTTTTTTAATATATTAAATTGTTTTAATAAATATATATAGTTTGAGCAATTATTTTGGTAATTTTAGTTAGAATGGAAATATTATTACAAAATTTGTATTTAATATAAATTTTGTTTAATCAAATTTTTGCAACTGAATGTATTCAGAAATAGTATTAGGAACTATTAGTGTTTATTCATAGATGCTATCCCAGCTCTTAAACTGGAGTTATACAATTCAGAACCAGTATACCAACAGGAGACTGATATATAATTAATTATCAGTCTATTGTTATATAAAACAGTGTAATGTGAATGAAATGTTTTTGATCTAATTTAAATAAAGAAGAGGAGCAAGAGCTATTATAAACTTTTTCAACATTATAAGCGATTTTTTTTAAATCAGTAATGGATAAAAAAATTGTTGATAATTATTTTTAAATAATTGTGCTGCTTTTTAACTGTTGATGGTTAGTGTGCTTGTAAACTTTTCCATACTTGTCAGTGCCCTCTATACATTAAATTGCATCACAATGCAAATATGTTTTGATTTATGCATACACACATTTTTTTGGTTAATTTTTATTGTTTAAATTATTCTAATTGTTGTTGGTTATGGGAAATGTTTGTTTATATTTAGTAAAGAAATTATGATGTAATGGTTTGGTCTTGATTTATTCTAACTTCTACGTCATTTTTTTTTTTTTTTTATGACTTTAGAAACAATTTTAAAAATTTTAAAAATTAAAAGAAATAAAAAAACCTACAACCAAACCAAAAAACCAACAAAATAATAATAAAAATAAAAAAGTAAATAAGAAATATAATAATAATAATAACAATAACACAATAAAGTGTCTCAGTGTTTCATTCAGTACTCTTTGAAGAAGGTAAAATATATTTAGGATATTTGTTATCAAGGTCTTTATTTCAGGTGACTGTAACTCAAATATTTCTTCAAAAGTTGTTACTTTAAAGAACATTTCTAAGGAAGTCACAATACAATGAGTAAAGAAATAACTCGCTGAAACAGTTTCGGTATTATATATATATATATATATATATATACACAAGGTTTATTTGTAGGCATATATTTCTTTTCAAAGCATTTTTACATGTAAAATCATTTTCAAATAACAAATACAAACATTAACAGGACAAGTTGTTTTAGTAATTTTAAATAAAGAAACCCAATGACATTTTCTGGGATTCTAATAATATGGTTCAGAAAATTAAGTAGGATTCCCCCCCCCTTTCAACAAATTTCAGAAGTCTATCTTTTAGATACACTAAGTTGAAATCATGATATTTTACAGCAATATTAAATATAACAAAAAGATCATCTTAAATTGAAAAGTCATAATCTAGCAAGTTCTTCTATTTTTGTCTCTGAATGCACTCTATTATTCTAATGGACAAAAATGAAATAAAAATAAATAAATCACAAATTTTTAAAATATTGCTGTTTAGAGATTATAAAAAAGGGAAAAGTAACAAGTAATAAAATAAAATGCAAAACACTGATATTTTTTAAAACCAGGATTCAATGACATCAAAAGCAATTTTGAGAAATAAAAGTAAAGTTAAAACACTGTATATATTTATATGTCAAGAAAAGAATGTATTTAAAACGAATATAAAATTTACAAAAAAAACCACAGAAGAACCAACTATTGATAAAATCCTTCAACAAGCACATTTATACAGAAAACTAATAACTGAATATTACAAAATCTTAAAACTTATCTTAATCTACCATTCTGATTTTATTTTTTTAAAAGCTTACTGTTGGGATCAAAATTTAATATTAAACCAGACTTAACTTTAGTTAATTAACATTTCAGTAATAACAACAAAGTGTGGTTATCATAACAACTTTACATGTGTGGTAATTAATGGCAGAGATGATTTGAGAAGCATCAAGTCAACAATGAAAAATGCAAAGTGCAACCTCAAGGATTGTCATTAAAAATAAAAAATGATAATGACAATATTTACTGATAATGTTTTTTAATTTTACAAATGTGGTTCTTTCACCTGTAAGGATTTTAAATTCCAAAACATGTTAGGAAAAAATATCAGTATTTTTAATTCAATACCAATTTGAATATATTATAATTGTGTCATAACAATATTATATTAATGGAATTATAATTTAAATATTAGTAAATATTATATTTCTTAATTGTTCTTCTTTTTTTTTTAACTGTAATTTATGACCTTTTCAATGAAAACAGATTTATGCCATTTTCCCAGAACATTCTAAAATCTTTCTAGATACAAAACAATGTGGTGAGATACTAAATTAAATTTGAATACAGTCAACAGCAAAAACAAACGCTTTGTTACAATCTTCTTGTATCTGCTGAGATTTGGTGGGATGTTGAGAAATTATTTAGCCCAATGCCACTTCACTACAGCTAAATATTGGGTATATTAAAATATGCAGAACAAAATATGAAGCCAATACATGTCCTCAAACCAAGACAAAGAAATAGTCAGCTATCTACAAATGTATGTACACAGTCTGGTGATGTCAAGATTATGTTCTTACAATCTAACAGTAGTAAAAACCTCTTGTAAATGAAAATAAAAATGTTGTCTTATTTATAAAAAAAGAAAAGGAAAAAAGTGAATAAATGATTAATATCAATGTGACTGTAACTTATTTCTAGAGATGTTCAAGTAACAGTAAACATTTACCTGATCATAGAGGTTGTTATGTTACCTTTTTTCAGATAATATTTCATACAAAGACATATCAAAATATCTGAGAACTTAATAAATCATTGCACAGTAGCTGTTTTTTTATTACTTACTGACATTTTTGGGGGAGATTTTATTTCATTTCTCTTAGTAATTGCTTTATGTGGTTTTCCTGCTTGAATCATCATGTTAATTTACTGTGAGGAAAGGCTGAGGTCTAGAAACAAATAAAATGATCACTGGGAAGTTCACAAATCATGAATTAGCCTATTTGTTCATATCACTACTAGTCTGCTTCAACCAAATTTTAATCAATCCTTAAAATTTATTGATGTACTAATAATTTTTCAGAACTAATTTTCCTTTAAATAACAATCTTAAAAAAACAAAATAATAAATTAAAATAAAATAAATGAAGCAATCTTAGTGAAAAATACCCTCAAAGAAACAAAAAAAAAAAACAAAACAAATTTTCATCAATCCTCCACTTCCAAATTGTCTAGATCTTCATCTAAAAAATCTATATCATCACCAGCAAACAAGTCTTCATCAATGGGTACATCAGCAACTACCTCACCATTAACTGTTCCTATAGTTGCTTTAGCATTTCCATTTAATTTTTTCTCTTCTCCTGGTAATGCTCCAGCCATATCCAGTTTTTCTGACTCATCTAAAGAAATGAAAAACAGAAAAGAATACATCAACATATTTAATAAATATTTTCTAACCCCACCTTAAATCTGGAATGATGTCAAATATAATGAGTGAAAATATACAGGTTCAACTAACAATTGTTTTAAAGAAATTTTTATATTCACTGTCTCTTCCATTATTAGATAAACTCACATTCTAGTATGTAAGGATTTTAATGATGCCTAGTTCAAATTTAAAGCAAGTGATGGGCAATTTACAATTATTTACTGATAAAAAAAATTTGTTTTAAATATATTTTTATCATAAAACTACCAAAGATGTCCTTTGTTATAAAATAAGTTGTAAATGTTGTCTAAGAAAAAAAACGCACAGGCAAGTCTCACCATATTCGTAAGGGAGGGTTTCTAAATAATACAAATTTGTAAACGGAATCTTCTTGAGTGAAAAGTGAATAAATTAATATGCAAGCTAGGGGGGCTTGTCTATCACAGACTAAAACGTTAATGACACCACAATACATTATACAGAATGAGGTCAGTTAAATCAGAAACAGTTTTCATACCTCTCCAATATTTTGAACTTGAAATTTACAGTGTTTGTTATTAAAAGATGTATTTTTTTTTAAATGTTTACACTATTTGTACAGACAAACTCACCATCATTTTTATCAGATTCTTCAGGTTTTAATCTTTCTGCCAACTCTCTTCTTGCCTCAGCTGTCATCTGTGTACCTGTTCCATCCACCTCTTTTGCCTGAGCTGACAGTGTTTCCAGGTTTATCTCTACCACTTTAACATCATCCTAAAAATAAAATAAGGTTAGCTTATAAACTGATAAAAATCAATGGTGAAGTGCTGGCAGGAATGGAAAATAGCCCAGTTAATGCAAAAAGAATTTGTTCTCCAGTGATGTTAACTACATGTGTTCTTACTACACAAAGGTCTCTGGCGAGCCTTTTTTTTGTTATTAAAAGATATTGAGTGGCTGTCACACAAGATGTGTTTTTGTTAGGAAACCTAATTTCATGCCACATGCATAAATGTAAACCTTCAGTGTGGTAACTGCAGAAGATACACAAAATTACACAAAGTGTTTTACCTCATCTTCCTCATCATCTCTCTCAATTTCACATGCCTCGGCTTCCTCATCATCCTCATTCATCAACTCTGGGTTGAATTCAAACATCTGCCGACCACTTATCTGTGAAAAAAGGTTTAAATGAAAATTATAAAAATAAAGTATTCAGGTTTTATTTTGAAATATTTGGCAATTTGGATAAAAAATATGATTGCTTGCTTGTTTTATTTTTAAAAATGTGATCAAAGTTTGAACCTATATCAACAGAAACAGAAACATAACAGAAATTCTCTATGCAGTGGACCTTCTGTTGACAAACACTTCTGTGCATGACAATGTTGTTACAAAATTATGTTACTTGAGACCAAACTATTGCTCCCAGTAAACTGTTATATCTTTGAAAAAAATGAGAAACTGAGTTTAATAAAGCTGCATTCATAAAACACGTATGTAACTTTTGCTGGAAATATTTTCAAACCTTTTCTGACTAAATGACTGACTAATTGATAAACTAATCTTTATATAATTTTGTTTGATTATTGTTTTTAAACAGATGATTTAAATACTTACACCCAACATCTTCCCTTGTTTAAAGTCAGTTTTCTTCTTCTCATTTTCAGCCACAATTGTTGCAATTTTTTCCTGCTTCTGTAAACACATTAAAAAATGTCACTTTATGTAACAAATCAGAATCATTAACACAAACTTTGCTTAAATCTTTTCAAATACAAATTTATGTTTTGTTTGTTTACTGCAACTGACAAAAGTATAATGATAAATTTTACAGGATATGATATTATGTAGATCTGATAGATATGTAAAAATAAATGTGTAGAACAATACTGATATAAGATTACAATTAAGTACTCAGTCTGTCATGGTTGTTTTTCATATTTCTATGAAGGTAATGATGATGTCTTTACATCAGTTTATTTGTGTTGTCAGATAGTGTTTATCTGGATGTTATAAACTTATTTTGTCAACTTGTATCAGAATAATTCAATTCATAAGATAAACTAAAATGTAATCTGTTTCTTCTCTGACTAGTTTCTTCATAATATTATACCAACTTACTTTTCTTGCCTTCCATTTCAAAAAGGTTTCTAGGGTGACACGAGTTGTTTCAAAACCTAAAGCAGCTCTCTGCAAAAAAACAACAACAACCAAAAAACAATTAATTATATTTTAAAATATTAATTAACATATTTAGTTAATAACAGCAATATTTAATTTTTTTTAAGTTGTTAATTTCACTCTCACCTAACAATAATGAAAAAGCTATTCTGAGTCGTTAAAATAAACAAATAAAACCTGTTACCTCTTTTTCTATTAAATCTTCAAGTGAAATTGTATCTTTTTTCTCATCCTTCTTCTGGTCTTTTTTCAACACAAAACCTTAAACAAAAGTGTAATGAATTATTTTCATTTTGCATATTTCAGTATTTAGCAGTTGTTTTATTTATGCTTTGAATATAATAAAAAATAACAAAAAGTTTCAGTGATACTATCATTCTCTATTAATAACAAATAAACAATAACCTGTGATTACCTATAATGTATTAGCTATTTGGTTACACATTAATTAAACCTCTAATTGTTAATAGTAAAAAGGACAAAGATAAAGATATAATTGCATACCTGGTGGCAAAGCATGTCTGTACATACACTTGTCTCCTCCATTAGGACAACTCCAAAACCAACCATATTTATTGTTTTCCACAGCCTCAAGAAAATATTTACATATCTGTAACAAAATAAAATAAAAATCAGTTCTGTGAATTTGTTTTTAAAATGTTAAACTTTAAATATGTTAACTGCCAATGTTAATTCCTAAATTTTTGTATCCATTTTATACAGCTATATTTCATGGCTATCAGCAGCTGGAAGAATAACATAACTCACTGGAGTAATAAAATATAGTTTTTCTGTTAATAACATAACTATATTTGACACGTTAAACATACAAGATTATGAAAACTTACAATGGCTGTTTTAGGTTTTGATTTCTCAGCTTCTCCATGTTTTTTCTTTATAACATCTTCCAGTTTGGCTTCATCCCAGTCTTCCATTGTGTCTAAAAATATTAAAAATAACCATAAAATTGAGAACAAAAATAACTTTTTTTATGATTGTGTGTATTTTGGGGAGAATGTATTTTGCAAAAAATATGAGTCACTGTTATCCATATTCATAATATGACACATGCAGCTGTATGTTCTTGACTGTGTAACTAGATATAAAACAAAACTAAAATGAAAATTCTAATATATTTACATAACACAACAGGAATGAACAGTCAATTAATCCAGACAGCTACATGTTTCTGTATTTTTCTTGTTATGTAAATAATGATGTTATATTATAACTTTGAAGATTGCCTCTAAAATATGAAATCAGACTTGATAGGATACACTGGCAAATGTAAATATATTAAAATTAATTTTTGTATGTAAATTATAAAATATATGGAAAATAATTCTGGAAATAAAGACAAATGAAGACATATCAAGAAAAAGTGACACATACTTCATTTGTTACAGAAATAAAAAAAAAAAAAAAAATTCTAAATAAATATATGATTTTTTATTTTGTTTTTATTATAAGCTATCAAAGTATAGTTTGATACAATTTCTTCTGTTCATAATGTGTGTCATTATTTCAAATAATGTAAAAATAACTACATTACCATCATTTCGTACATCATCATAAACACTTTTCTTTTCTCCCTTGCGGCTGATGTTCAGGTCATGAGAAAACTTGCATTTATCTCCCTTTGTACACTGTCCTTGTTTGTAAAAAGCACAGAGAACTGATTTGGGATCCACTCCTGGAATACAAGAATAAACGGCTATTTTACACAATCGGTAATTTCAAACTTTTTCAAAAATACCTGCAAAGATTATTGTTAGGTTCTGATTTTCTGAGAAAATACACCTGCTCTTCAATGGAGTTATTTCAAAATCAAAACAATGCTAATAAGGCAAATCAATCATAAACATAATCACAGGAATTCGGATATAACTTTTAAAAATGACAGATTCAGATGTGAAGCAAAATCCATAATTTACAGACTAATAAAATTTGGGATTTTATATCATTCATGAATTTGGTTCAGGTGTCTTCTGTAAATGTAATGTCTGTTATTGGTAAAAACAGTTATATACCTCTTGTAACACTTTGTACAGGTCTAAACAATGCATTAAGCTGATCCAGCTCTTTCTGCTTGTCATCTTTTTTCTTTGATCTTTCCTTATCAGTCTCTTGGGCTAACTACAATGTAAACAGACAATTCCAAACATCATACAACTTAAACAATTGAAACAGTGTGACAAAGACAGATAATTTCATCTTTGTGTAACATAAAACCTGGTTTGCATATAGTAACTATATAGTAAGTAATCTTGAAATTATCTAGCTCTATATGTGAAATAGAGAAAAGATAAAAATAACAAATATTAAACAACTATGTATATTAAAAATAATAAATAAATAAACTGACTTTAACTGCCAATATATGCAAATAATTAGTTTTGTTAGACCATTAGTAATACCCTTTTACAGAAAAATAGGCAATGACAAACTTTCAAAAGTAGTTTTTAAATTTTTATTTACCTAAATTACTAGCCAAGATATGGAGAATTTTGTGTGACAAACAAATAAAACTTTGAAATTTGTTCATTATTCTGGCTTTTCTTTTGTCTTTGATTCTGTGGTTTTCACTGACATCTGCAGGTTCTGTTTAATGAAAATTGATGTCACAGGAGAGAACCTTGAAACTCTGACCCTGCTTTGATTATGTTTGGCAGCAGGATATGGAAAGATATTTTTCTCACTTCTTTTTTGATACCAGCATTAAGCAATGTAACCTGTGTCACTGAAATTGTGTGTATGTGTGTCTGTATAACTTACAATTAACTACTTGATTCTTCAGAGACTGATTCCATCTTTAATTAGGATTCAACTGATTCTGTAGTTTAACTTGTTACCATAATCCCATAAATAATTTAGTTATGCTTATTTTATTGTATATTATTACAAATTACACTCTTATTTATTGAGTGGATATATTTTACCATCACGATAATAAATTACTTTCACAATTTAAAATTTACCAGTCCCTGTCAGTGTTCTAAATTTGTATATCCCCTGGACTTGATAATGAACACATTAGGCACTGTCACTGTGACAAATAGTCACAATAGTAGAAAGAAAACATGAAATATAAGAGTAATAAACTAGGGAATGGATGTAAAGAAATGAAGAGGTGGATAAACAGGAAGACTGGGAGATAGTGGGAGAATCAACTGGATGTTAATTTTAACTATGTAGTAAATAATTATTACATTTTACAAAGACAAATTAAACAAACATACCTTGCTAGCTTTCTGGTTTCCAAATTTAACCTGCTTCTCAACTTGCTGAATGAATTTCTGCTGCTTGGCACCTTTTTTATTTTTTAAGCCAAAGGTTTTATCCTAAAAGCAAAAACAAAAACAATAAAATATTTAAATTAGTTTTGAAAAAGGCAAAATAAATAAATTGTAAATAAAATGATATCTATTCAGTTCTAATTACATACAAGCAGAATTAACAATAGCAAACTGATCCTGAGCACCAAATGTCTAAATATAGTTCTTTCAATAAGCTCTATATATTGAGTTTATTAATACCATTTGGAGACTAAATTTTTTCATACCTGAGATTGTGCAAAATCAAGTGTGAAAATACAATACTAAATTAATTATGTTATGCCTTATGATAATAAATTAGATAAAAAATAATTACACTAGTGTTGATTACAATGAAATGGACTTAATTTTCAACATTTCATTAATATATTATTATATTATATGCTCTATTATCTATATTACTGAGGTAAACATAACTTTTAAACAAAAATTTCATGCTAGACTAATGGAAATATGGCACAATTTGGCCAATCATTCTGTTTTATGTGTGACTTCTGACCATTAAAATAGACACTACATATAGTGATACACTCATAAGATTAAATATGACGTGATTAAATACGTTTTAGATATGTCAGATTAACAAGTATAGAACAATTCTGATTAGCAATATCTTACATTCTATTTTACAATGGATCCAGCTATTATTACGTATAATAATAATTACAATTGTTTATTAAATGATCAATTTACAGAAAAATATGATAATGTTGAACAGAAACCGTTTCATTAATAATTTTACTTCTAATTTTAACTGTACTTTCATATTCAGTTGTTTGACAGAAAAAGTGTTTTCGTTGAAAATTAACCTATTCCAGTGATCATTTTATTTCATCTTTCATATCTTTTAATCTAATTTTAGTTATAAGCGTAGAACAATCTTGCACAATCTGAACAAAAAACCTGAAATACTGATTCATTAGTTTTCCATATCTGGAAATTCAAATTCATTATAAAACATAATACATTTACCTCAATAACTTTCTCTTTTTTCTTCAGTTCTGTTTTTTTACTAGGTTCATTCTTTTTGGATTTAGGAGGCATTTTATCCTTTCTTAAAGTAGTTACCACTTAAATAAATGTACAAACTTCTTACACACGAACACACGTTGTGATACGACACACACACTTTGTATAGAGGTGTTACTACCGAACAATTTTAGTGGTCGAGAAGCCAAAGAGCAATAACTCCAACAAACAATTTATCATTCGATTCGTTCTTCAAAAAAGTGAATTCCGGTTTAAAGCCTACATATTTTCTTTTGACATACAATATAAAACACAAAATACGTTTTCCGTTTTATTTATAAATACGAATAGGATGTATGTTCGGTAGAAGCAGTCAACAGTTAAATTCAAAATAATTAAATATGACAGATAATCAAACATATTACTATCAATGTTATTTCTTGAAGTAATGATTGTTATTTTCTTTTCAGTGATTTATAATTATTCTGGGTTATGTTTTGATGTCGTTCTTGTATTGTCTTTAGGTGTTTTTGAATGTCAAAGTAAATAATCACAATTTTTGTTAACAAAATTTATTTTTCTAACTTGATTCTAAGGTTAAATTGCAATAAAGAAGTCTTTTCCAACATTTGCCACTTTTAAGTTATTTCATAATATTTTAAATTTAATGGTTGTAAGACTAATGTCATACATACATGTAGGTAGGCAGGTATATGTGTGTGTATACACACACACATGTATATACATATATTATTTTCATATAAACAGGAATATTATCTACCTGTCTACCTATATATCAGTCTACTTGCAAAACCATTTTCACTAGATATGCTTACCTACTTACTTCATGCACATATACAAAGACCACATACATATTTACAGATACAAAGTTACACACACAATGAAATACTTACAAACAAAGAGAGAGGTACATGCAGTAAACTGAGCTAAAAAAAACACACAAAAAAACATCAAGTTTTGTACAAGTTGACATCTTCACACACAGCAAATGGTGATTTTTTGTACATTGAATTTTTTTTTGTCTGCATTCCACATTTAAGTCAGCTTAAATATTTATACAAAATTAAATAATGTAGTATAAATCACAGTATTTTGGTCCAAATGGTATTATTGAGTTCAGTCTGAAACCGACAGTAGCATAATTTTAAAAACGATAGTGTTGCTGGATGTTTTAGTGACATCAGTGACACTACATACAGCAACAATGAATACATTTTAATAATGATCACATGATAAACTCAGGACATTAATGTTGGTGTTATTAACTACACTCAGTCATCACTGCAGTTTATATTTTAGTAAAATCAACACCTCTGTAGAAAATGGAATTCTATTTTTATCTATTTATGAAATTATTATAACTGACAGAGAAATAACTCTTACTAATGTCATTCTTGGCTGAGATCTGGGTTCTGGAATGACAAGACATACTACAGGAAGTTGTGTCAACACCTGGCTAAATCATATCCAAACTTCTATTACAGGTAACAAAACAATAGTAATGTTATTTTTTAAATGATAACAAAAAATTCAGACATATACATTTTGAAAGTTAACAAATATATTAACCTACTGGCCAAGAGGTTAAAAAAGAGTAATTATGAATGTTGATATATATATATATATGTTATTCATGGATTACTATTCTAAATTTATTTTGTGGAGTTCTTAAAATCAAAATGCGTCTCTTACTAGCTGGTCGAATATACATCCATTTGAAGAAATGCTCTACTACATGTTTGTAATTAATATTTTCAAACAACACTTTACACTGTCACTAACAGTACGTAATCTGTATGTGTGTGTTATAATTAGGCTGTTTCTGAATACATATTTTTTAGATGGTTACAGTAATGTCATAATTCTGGGGTAAAATATAAGCCATATCATACCTGATATGTGTTAATTACTTTAGTGTATTCAGTTAGGCTAACAGATCAGCTAAAGTAAGTATGCGTTTTACGATTTAACAGCATTTACAAAAAATAACCCTAATGCTTAGAGTTATCACCCTTGATAGTGTATTTATATTAACCAACCGATAACATTTTCCTAAAATAATATATACTATCTTAACATTATTACTGCTGCCGTCTTTATAACGACATCTAGCAAACTAAGGGAAATAACTATTTTTCTTCCTTTTTTTGTCTTTTGACGTGACGATGGCAATTGATTTTCCTAAATCAGAAAACATAATTGTTCTTATCTGAACAAATATGTTATAATCCAGTTCAAGAGATTTACGTGAAACCGGAAATATACACGAAGTGCTGTAAAGCCTTCATGAAATTATGCGATAATATTAATTATTATAAAATCAAGTTATTATTTAAATTTAAGTATGATTTTAATTATCAATTCAAAACAACAACAAAAAAAAAAGAAAAAAAAATACAATATTTATTTTAAGACTACGAAAAAATAACTTAAGTAAAACGTATTTAGTATTTGAGATTTCCACTCTCTTACATGGTATTGGTAAGAAAGTTTGCATTTCCAGCATTCATTTCCTGACTGGCACAGGCTGGAAAAAGAGGATTCAATCACAGATTGCTTAAAATCTCCTTTTTAAATTACAAAATATTAAGCATCATTCATTCTTTCATTCTTCTTCTTCTTCTTATTTTTAATAAATGGGAATAACAATATATTCACTTTGAAAATTTAAATGTAAATACATTTACTCTCGGGAAATATTTAAAATAAAAATCGTTAACTTAAAATAAAATATAGAATAATTGTTCTTCAATCCATTATAATTAATCATTGTGTAAAATATAATCTTGTATGTAAATGTTTGTATATATGTATGTATTTGTTTTGTTTGTAGTGTTTTTATATATGTGTCTTTGTACAGTGTTTTGTATTTATTTACAGTTATATGTACGTTATAAATTCCTCTCTAGATTTTAAAACAAAATTTTAATTGCTTTTGACCAGAATTTGTTGTTGATTGGTAATTCAGCTGAAAGTAGGAAAACAATGTCACGTATGGTGTCTATTTCTGCCCAGCCATCAGAACAGGGACTGATAAAACATTCGGATTTTTAAAACATTCCCAGTCCATCATCAGTGTTTGTTTTCTAAAAACAAGATATTTATTTATTTTAAGTCATTGATTTTAATCCTTTATCCAAAATTTTGGGAAAAAAGAAAAACAGACGGAAAAAGAATAAAGCCAAACAACAAAACAAAACTTAAAAAAAAAAAAAAAAATTATTTATTTGTGCCTAAAATTTGTACATGCAAGACAGTCCAAGATATATTACTATTTCTGGAAAATAGAAACTTTCGGATAAGGGTTCCCCAACCTGTATAACGAATTATAATGTATATTTAAAAAAAAAAAAAAAAAAAAAAAAATCTTAAAATTAATTAAGTCATTTATATTAACAGAACTGACATGCAGTTATGTATAATTTACTGCGATGCCGACCTACTTAAAAACTGCTGTATGTTTATTTTCCGTTGTATTTTCGATTTAACTTAAAATAATTTTATTATATTCATTATCTTTAGTAACGAAATAAAGATGATATTATCTTTCTATTATTTTCTCTCTCTTTTTTTTTTTTTTTTTTTTTGTATATTTAATTTAATTTTAACATAGTAAGTTAGCCTAAAACTTTCTGTTAAGACGTGTATCCATGGTATTCATTATCTTAGTGACTAAGCCAAATGTTATTTCAGAGATCCAGTTTTACGTTGTCTCCTCTTACACCATTAAGCAGATTTTGTTTGCAGAGATTGACTGATCCATCGACCACTTAATTCATTTACTGCTTTTCTGTTTGTATGAATTTCAGAATATAAATTATTTTTTAAATTTCCAACCTAAGATTAAGCTTTATAAAATAAATATAACATTATATAAACGGTATATTCTGGGTAGTTTTGGTCTGGCAGCAGTTTACTGTTAGTGATATTTAACTATTACATTAATGGCGGTCGCTAAAAGGATACAAAGTTTTTACATGTAGACAAAAACAAAGAAAACTTTATCATTTAACAACAAAGACAACACAGAGATAACAAACAAATAATTACGAAGTATATTTATTATTTTCTGTCAGTTTATAATAAACGTATGTCACATGATCTTTGAATCAGAATCCCACTCACACGTAACAAAGCAAGTTACATGTTGCTTTGACAACACACATACAAACACTCCGACACCTACACTACATCTCTAGTGTAAAAGTATATACACATATTATGACATATATATGTAAAACATTTTAAACTTTCATCAACTGATAGCTAATTTCCACTGGTGCAGCAATTTCAAATCATACTTCGAAAACTATGTGACAGGGATAATTCATCCTTCATCTTTATCCATGCTTGAGACAAAATATTAATCCAGTGAATTTTATATCTTTATAAATCTTTATTATCACACATACTCAAAATCGGAAGACTCCGAACAGACTAACGATTCCTTCATAACAGTTTATTTTATTTTATTTTTATTTTTATTTTTATTTTTATTTTTTTTTTTTTTTTTTTTTCAAAAGAACCAAATGAACTTTAACAGATTAACAACGATCTACTGCAATTATTAAGTACTGGAATTCATAAAGTAAGATGATGTCGCTGGTAATGTTGTTGAAGACATGAAAACTTTGACTTGTGGAATTCACGAAGGCAAAGTTATCTCTTGGAATTCACGAAGCACATGCTGGTCTACTGGAATTCTCGAAGTAACAGATCTATTGAAATTATCCAAGTGATCAAATTCAAAAATTAATTGAACCGTTTTTCTTCGGAATTCATAAATTATTGTAGGTATTCTAGAATTCATAAAATAAATACATATTCATAAACTGAGAGCAGATATTCAAGATTCACAAAGTGTCCGTTCGTTTTCTGGAATTCATAAAGTGGAAGTACATATTCTAGAATTTATAAAGTGGAAGTACATATTTTTGAATTCATAATGACTATACTGCATTGGTGGAAAACATGAACGTAAACTCTTTTTAAAAATAGTGTAAAATCTTTCCTGGAAGCAGTATGCAAAATCATCAAAAAGTAGTTTTCCGGGTTTCATTGACTAGTTACACATATCATCATAATTACAGCTGAGTAAATTCAACAAAAAAATAAATAAAATAACAGGCGGATAACAATAAGGTTTATAAAAACATTAGACAAGAATTGAGAACATGAATAAAATAATTGTTACTGATTAAAAATAAACTCACATCTGTTCGAAAGGTTACTCTTATTTGGTAGTAACAAGATTATCAGTCAGGCACAACAATGTACCACAGAAGCACCAAAAGATGATTGATGATTCGATGATTTTAAATACGAGTGGAAATGATAATACTGATAAATGAATATTTGGTAATTACTAATGCCTCTTTACATATAACTTACTATTCTGGTTAGATCATAAACACTAAACTATTAGAATATCGATATTACATATTTAACATGTGAAACACTTTAACGGTTCAGTGAAATACAGACCTATATAACTGATACAATGAGATAAACGTAGATTATATGCACCTAGTTACAGACAGAAACACACGTAAATAAAATACAGCTAAATATCCATAATGCAATGTAATGATCTCCAGGAATTATTTTCATATACAAATGACAGAAAGAGAAACTCGGGTACGACGATATGAAGATAATAAATAGATTTTCATTCACACACTTTTGCTGTTGTTGATTCAATAATACAGATAAAAACCGTCTTTATGAGTGACCTACATTTCTGTTCAAACAATATGCGTTTGTTGAATTACATACTTTCATGGAGAAAAATAATCATTTCTGTAACGAATAATTACTTGATTTCAACCTTTTATTCTTATTAAGCACCAGCATTACTTTACCATATTAAATCTTCACACTTAGACACTTTTTTTTTAAAACTCAGAATAACTGTATTCTGGGGAAAAAAACCCTAACTGCAATACGTTTCATACACAACATCTACTACGTATTTAACATTTCATATAACAAGTTATAATATAAGTAAGCCGCTGTAAGTATAAATATGCAGCTCGGTTTAAAGTGTTGGCATATTTATTATTTTCATTCATCAGGCACGTAGCAGACTGACTGGGTTTGTTATTTTATTTTCGTTGCACAGAATTCTAGAAACGATCACTTGGTCAATCGTTTTGATTTTAGTTTTATCTGAAAGATGAAGTTAATGCTTATTCTCTATATTGTTCATTTCATTACATAATGATTCATTTCGGAGAACCAATGCAATATTTATATTAGTTTTTATTGATGAATACTAAGACTGAAAATGTAAGCAAAACTGCAGAGATTTCAAATTCCATCGTAGTACTTGTTACTTCATCATGCCAGACCATCCTTCTTTTCATCTCCATGATGATTCATTTCGGTAGTTGGCCGCAGTGTCATTCTCGGATCATCTCGAAATATTTTCCACAAGTGAATAACAAGATCTTTGAGGACAAGATCAGACGAGTTTTTGGCGATTACTCTAAGTACAAACACTCCGTCGTTTCGCAGGTATTCGTCCGCGAATTTTCGACACAATTTCGAATCACCCGAACTTCGAATTTCATCTCCCAATTTCAGATATTTTTTCACGTATCTACTTCTGTTGAGAGCAATCAGCACGTGATAGAGCCAAGAGAGATAATTCATGCAGGTCAAAGTAGACACGAAGAAGAGCCAGAACCAGAGAAAAATGAAAATTTTTTCGTTGAAAAGATTTATTGGCAGCACACACTGCACGGTCCATCTCTGCACGTTCTGCAGCTGTCGAATGTCAAAGTCACACAGAGTGACACGTGGGAAACGTGGACTCTCCCGCCAAGGTTCTTCCTGTGACAGCTTCCTGATCACCTCAAACCCGTAAACAGAATAATCCATGGACAGAAACGAATTAAGTAGAAAAAATTGACCAATGACATTGATAACAAAAAGAAGTTTAACGAAAAGATAAAAACCAGTTAGATATGTTCCGTCGCGTTTACCCAAGAAAAAACAGCAAATGCCTGATAATCGTTGGCGTATACGCACAATCACATTGTAATTGTATTGTCGGTGAGCCGTTAGCCACCTATCCATATACCTGGCAATATGATATATTGTCTTTTCTCTGTCATCTCCGGAACCAAGCTGTGTTCCTTCGGCCATTGTCGTAATTTTATCCATATTGACCCCGGCGCCGCTGTTGAACAAGCGCCAGACAATGTTGGGACATTTAAACATGAATGCCATGAAAAGAAAGATGATGGGGACCCACTGGTAATAGGAGATCTCGCGATCCTGCCGTTCACGCAGATCTACAGGTATGGTGTCGTCCATTGGCACATAGTACGTGTTAGAAATCCAGCACACGTGTTTTGCATAGGAGACGTAGGCACCTGTGAAGCTGGCTGGACACCAGCAGTGGATGGGGTCGCCTACATACTGGGCGCTGCTTACAAAAACGGTAAATATCGCCAACAACACCACTGTCCACAAGTGATTGAGTCTGTCACACCAGTCGTCGTCACAGGTACCACGTAGTCGCGACCACGAGGCCAACCCGCCTAACCAACCAATCCTGAAAATAAATAAAATATATCTCTATCAACCTCTGAACTATTAGTAGAAAATAATTTAAAAGTAACGGAATAAATTGTTTATTTGGGCCATCAATTGTCTTTTTTCAAACTGGAATAAAAAGAATAATGTCTCTAAAGGGTTTGTGAAGAGTGTGCCAATGTAAACATGAAGCACACATGTAGAAGTTAACTTAGTGCATATTTGTATATGCAGAGTGTATAAGTGGAATTCTTCCTTCACTCAGTAGCTGTAAAATGGTAACCCGCAGCTATAATGGTATGTAATTCAACTGTAACCTTTAGTACATGGGGATGGGGAGGTCAGATTATTTATTTCACAGATAAATTCCATATAATTGTAGAGTAACTTTGTTCCTGTGCGGATAAACATTTTTTTATTTAAACTGCACAAACATTAACCGAATAACAAAGATTTTATTTCTATTAAACATAAAACAAGATATTAAGTATTAGCAAAAAAAAAAAAAAAAAAAAAAATAATAGTATATAGATATAAAAAAAAAAAAAAAAAATGTTCTAATGCATTTTATATATTTCCAAGTTGTTGTTTTGTTCTATCGTCTAACTTTGATTGTAATAAAATATAATATGAATGAAAAAGTTGGTGAATATGTGTGACTATTTCCTTCTCCTTTCACATAGTGTTCTATATAGTAAAATCTGTGCGTAAATAATCTACTCAGTCTGTCTGGGAATTTTCCACTTGTCTAACATAAAATAAAATTTAGCATATATATATATGTTTAATCGCCACGTTGTTATCTTTACGTCACCAAAATTTTAGAAATATAAAAATTATAATCATAATGAAAGCTATTTTATGTAGGATACAGAAACATTATTTAATAGCATACATTTTTAATCCAGGTTGAAGATCCATTAACCGAAATGCTTAGGGCCGGAAATGTTTCGGATTTCAGAACTTTTCAGATTATGGACTATACGAACGTAGCCTTAATAAAATAATCAGACTTTAACTACAAGTATTTTATGTAATATTATTTTATTAAATTGGTGCATGAAATAAGGTTCGTGAACGCTATATCTACTGGAAAAATATAATATAATATAATATAATATAATATAATATAATATAATATAATATAATATACGTAGTTTATTAAGTATATATCACAATCACGGCTGCACGAGAAACGTTTGTATACACCATTTTTAGCCAAAACAATAACACGAACACTGAAATGCTGATTGTGAAATGTTTTGTCAATGGACACTTCAGTATTATTAACATCTGTTAAGTGTTACAAATACGATTCTTTCCGTAACGATCATAACGACTGGGTAGCAAGTGATGTGTCTACTACCACGCAAGACAAAATATTCCATTGCATTCGCTGGATACAATGTCTATATCTCTGTAATCACTGAGCTAGATCCCTTTCTAGCTTGTGTGTATCTACATATGTGTGTCTCAAATTTAATTTGTGTGTTATGTATAAAGATTAATTATTCATATACATTATTGTATGAACTGTATACGTTTGATCATTCGTGCCTTTCATGTTGTTTTTGTGTATACTGTATAATTAATTATTAAAAATTACAGTTTTGAATATTACTGAGAATTACTAAAACATTGTTTTAAAGTTTGTTAAGTAAAAGAAACAGTAAACAGACATTATAAATAAAGCGTATTAAATAAAAAGCGACTCACATGTTTCAGTGTTAACGAAGTTGATATCTTCACAGCTGGCGTGCTTGATCCCGCCACAATTTCAAAATTCTATTCACCACATCTCTACGTGTCTCCAACCACTTGCAGATTTCGTTTTCAATGTTCAAGGTTCACACCAAAATTTAATTTTATCCGAATTTTGCTTGGATCTGATGTCCTCTCTTTCAAAAATCGTCTGCTAACTGAAACAGAAGAGTACAATTTATCACAGAGTTGACAAACAAAGAGGAAACACATTCATTTTCTATACCACGTGACTAAAATCAACAAAGGCTTGCTTTCAACTTTGACCCCGTCACGCTTGAGCAGGCGTATTCGTGAACACGTGGAAATGGTTTTGTGTGGAATATAAATAAAATATTATAAATACTTAAAACCACTGTTCATTTTATGTTTGTCCTGTACCCACAGAGCAGCATTTAATTTGATACTGAAATAATCATATTAATTATGATTTATTTATATGTCATTTTATTTTATAATAGTTTATGAACTAACTTTAAATATCAGTTTTACATTTATTTCCCTGATATAATTTATGTTAAATGGATATATATATATATATATATATTAAATGGATATATATATATATATATGTATGCTGTTTATTTCAGCATGATGTCGGCATAGAGTGTCAAATACCAGAGAAAAATGTTAATAAATTTAGTCGATTGTCTTTGAAGATTCCTTTTCCACAGGAGTGGTTCCAGGATTTGACAAAATCTGGGCGCAATCTTGTAACAAACGATATATAATAAAAAATATTTAAACACAAGCTTGGCTGTATCTTTGCATAAATTACATGACATGGATCCATTTCTGAAATAAAAACATCTGGAACCACGTGATGATGAGTAATCTGACGTAAGATGTAAACAATGGACTCGTTGACCGCCTATACTGTGATGCAAATACGGGATTCACGACAGTGCACCCGCCATTTTTTGCAACTGGCGTGCCACACCCCTCGAATGTTTTGGTCATATCATTATCTTTATACTTAAAGACTTATGATTATTCCTCCACCAATCCTGAAATCCTGTATCCGCCCCGCTCTGTGACACTGTTCACATATTAAGATAATGATGAGATAGAGATGTTTCCATTACAGTAATGTTCCATGACTTGTTTATCAAAGATCGTGGTTCGTGCTTTCTTGTCAGCTGCGTGTAAAACATCTCTGCGTTAATTTATCGTAGTAGTTGTAGAGGTTCTCCTCAACATTTGCATAATGTAAACGCCATAAACTTTGACATAATTACGATGATGTTGATAAATTTTAGGGTACTGATACAATTTCGTTATTTTTTCTTTATTATAATATTCGAACTTATTACAATTAATTGATATTATAATTATTTTTAAATTAACTCATTATATTATATCTATAAAATATTAATTCACGTCTATTATAATTTACATCTATAAAAATTTAATTTCGAACCTATTTAATACAATTACATCTATTATAAATTATTTTGTTTCATCGAATCGTTCATAGATTGAGAAAACTGCTAAAGTTTCTAACACGGTTTTTCGATACGCTCTCAACTCTTTCCGGATCAACAGATTAATGTTACTGAAATAATTATATTAATAAATGACGTAAACAACGCATTTTTGTTTTTATCTTCTGACACAAAAATTAGAACAGAAAGCTAATTGCAGTTAATATGTTACCAAGGCGACATGGTAATTACTGTTTTAATATATTCAAGAACTGACGCAGCGTGACTGACCGATCACGTGATCTGTAAACATATGGTGGGAAACAAGTCATAACCTGACACTGATACCAAACTCTGATGATGGGATGGGGGGGGCGACATCCGACCTACACATGGCAGAGGCCAGCACGTGACCGACTTCAGCTAAACTCACACAATGGCGGTTCTGGTCGAAAGCAATTAAATTTTCTATAATCTACAGCTTATTTTGTAACGCACATACGTGAACAAAAATAAATACAAACGCACGCAAAGACACATATATATACTTACATATACATATACATATACATATACACATACACATACACAAACAAATACATACATATATACAAACATACATACAAGATTATATTTTTACACAGTGATTAATTATAATACTGAAGAACAATTATTCTATATTTTATTTGGTTAACGATTTGATTAAATATTTCACTTATACATTTAAATCTTTAATATTGTTATTCCCATTCGTTAAAAACGAGAGAGAGAGAGAGAGAGAGAGAGAGAGAGAGAGAGAGAGAGAGAGAGAGAGAGAGAGAGATGTACAATATACATGCACTCAGTAGGGGGAGACGAGACAACATCACAAAAAGTTGCTCAGTAACCGATGGCAATAATCACATGCTAATAAGGATGATGTGTTTGTGCCTTCGTCTTTATTTTGGCATTTATTTCTATGGGGAACATGGAACTGGCAGACGTGTATTTGGGAATGTATGTTGGCGAATTTTCGTATTAGGCTGCACATAGACAATTTTCGGGAATGCAGTGGCACATTAAAACCCTGTCCAGTTACAAATGTCAGATGCCGCTAACCAGACTCGAACGTGTGGCACCCATCTGAAGGCGATGAGAAATAAAACTTTTCGTGTGTGTTGTGTGTGTGTGTGTGTGTGTGTGTGTGTGTGTGTGAAGTGAGAGAACAGCAGCGCTGACAAATTAAACACAGCTTTTTCTATGACATCATACTGCGCGTGGCGGACATCACCAACGTGACGATAGCTGTAGAAAGTTTCGGTTGTTAGTCAGCGCCCCAGTTAAAACTGCAATACGTACAACTTGTCGCTAATTAGCTTAAACCACTCCTAGAGCACTTCCACTCATTTTCCACCAGTACATCGAATACAAGGCTGTGTAAAACGGAGTATTACAATTACTTAATCAGAACGTTTTACAAAACAATAAAAAAAAAAAAATTCTCCTTAATTCACCGTCACTTTTACTGTTATTATATTTGTACCTATTTTGGTATTTTTTATTTATTTTTTATTTTTATAA